>CM070742.1:26390876-26560929 GCA_036346245.1 Bonia amplexicaulis | reverse complement strand
TTCAAAACTTTTAAAAAATCATAAATCTATCAAACAGGCCATCCCCTGCTCAGAGACCAGTTTTTTGTCCAAAAACCGGTGTAAATTACGGGCCCAAAAAAAATTCCACGCTAGGCTCAAAAAAGTGTTTGGGTGGACCGGTAACACTCTAAAATTGCGGTCGGTTTGGGCCGGTTACAACCGGGAAAAACTATCCCATGATGAGGCGACGCCTCGCGCGTTTACCCCCTCGTGGCTCGACAACTTGGAGACGGCGACGAGCATGGTGACGACGAGCGAGCTCATTGGCGTAGCGGCAAGCGGGCTCATCGGCGGCGGCGAGCGCGGGCCCACATGCGTCCGCACGTGGCAAACCGTGGGGAGCCGATGCGGCGCGATGGAGCCGCGGAGGTGGGCAAGCAGGGCTCGATGGATCAGGAGGCGCCTCCCCCCTCGGGGGCTTCCTCGTCGCCTCCGACAAGGAGGATGAGGCCATGACGATTTAGGTGAGCGAGATGCCGCTGCTTTAGTTGCTTTTTGATGATTTGGTCCGAATTTTCTGATCGATTTCTCCAGCTTTCTAGCTCCGATTCGATTCTCATCTAAAATTTCGATGCATAATGCAATGGCCACTCATTTTGATGAATCGATAATGAATCCTAGTTGCTCAAATCATAGAGTTTGCACTTGTTTAACTTCTTCCCCAAACATACTACTCGCGGGGGATTTTTATTTCACTACAGGTATTTTTCGTTTACAAGTGAAAAAAAATCCAGAACTCTCAAGCAGGCCATAAGCAAGTTGCGATAAATTTCCCACCGAGAGGCTGGATTTCAACCTTAATTTGGGTGTACTTTACCAAGAGCAGGACTACTTTTGTAGGCCATTAGGCTTGTTAATAGCGTAGTTGTTCAAGTGTTAGGTAGGGTAGGTTAGACTCTTAAGATATATATAAACTATATAGCAACAGGTATTTAAGTACTCATTAGACTTTTCACTCGTATTATGCACTTTCATCGCAATCTAAAGGACGGTTTGGATCCGTAGAAAAATATAATAGTCAGAATAATTGATGATTGTATTGCTTAAGCCTCGAAGAACGTATATATAGAGTATTATATGACTTAGAGATCAAGTTAATCTAATACATATATGGAATGTTACTAGAGATATGAAAGAAATCATATCGGATACAAACCATCCTAATTGATTCTATTATATCTCTTATAATATTGCCAAATATTTACTCTAACATTTCCGTAGTCAGAGCGGGAGCGTCGCGGACGCTCAAGCTAGAGAAAAAGTCGATGAGGATGCTTAAGTTGAAGTAGAAGCTGACAAAGAGTGCCATACGGAGAGACGGTGGTGAAATTGTCGGCCGTAGAGGTAGTCGTCGAAGGAGTAGAGGACGGTTGCCGAGAGAGGGCAACCAGTAGAAGGGGCGGCGCACGAAAAGAAGCCAGCCGTGGGAGAAGATGAAGCAGAGGATATAGAGGTCGAGGAAGTGGAGTTGATGCAGAGGAAGTCGAGGTCGATGTCTGTGAAGAGGTCGTCGGCGTCAAGATCGAAGGTGGGAGAAGATATCTGCATACGACCATCGACCATGGCAAGTGTACAGTAAACCAATCGTAGCTACAATAATCTGATCGTAGCTACAGTGAACCGGTCGTAGGGTCCATGGTCGATCTACCGTGGTCGACCTGCCATAGGGGCTGTTCTTTTTAGCTGCGGCTTATGACTTTTGGCTGAAATTTTTGAATTTTGGCTGTTTGCGACAGAGATTGCAGAGAGAGATACTCGCTTGCGATTTTGGTTAAGAGAGAGCCATGCAAGAGACCACCGAGGAGAGCAAAGGGGGCTGGCCAGATCTGACGCGGAGGAGACCAAATCCTAGGTTGGCGGCGACCGCACAACGCGATAGTGCTGGCGCAACAACGACACGAGCACGTGCAGACGGCCGACAACGGATGATCCGATCTATTAATCGGAGGAAGAAAGAAGGCCATCTATCTACAATATTTTACACATCCCCAGGAGATTAGATCATAGGGATTGAATCATCTCTCTATAGGGTGGTGCGCTGTGGAATTTGGTGGTGGCTAGGAACAAATCCAGATACGAACCCACTCTGATATCATTTAGAAAAATAGAATAGCCAGAATAATTGATAGATGCATTGCTTGAGCCTCGGAGAGCGTATATGTAGAGTACAATATAGCCTGGAGATCAAATCAATCTAATATAGATATAAAAAGTCACTAGAAATATGGTAGAAATCATATTGGATACAAACCATCCTAATTGATTATATTTTATCTCTTATAATCTTGTCGAATATGTACTTTAACAGAATCATCCAAATTTTAATTTGCAAGAATATCCAAATCGAGCTTAAAATTGTCGGCAAGGAAGCAAGCGGTCTGCTACATGAAATATCATACGGATGGATGGAATCGCCGCGCGTACATACGGAGAGCGCAAGTTTAACCCCAGCGATGGCCGACCTGACGACAATCGATCGAGCTTGAAGTCAACCTCTCCTGCACAAAATTTAAAGCGGCATATAGGCCCTGTTGATCGTGCGAGCCGACCGGCGAACAAGAGGCTGATAGGATGGGTTCTTTTAGACTGTAATTTATGACTTTTGAATTTTAATTATTTGTAAGAGAGATTATGAAGAGAGAGATAATCACATATGATTTTAGCCGGTATAACTGAAGTCAGTATAGTGTGTAATCAACCTGTAGACTCCGCCTAAAAAGAGGCACCGTGTTTAAAAATATGTTACTATAGCGTTGTACATAAGCTAATAAGTGTGAGCCAAATGGAACCTGGGCAAGATGATTTTAGGTGGCGAGTGGCGACGGTCTTGGTGCATACGACTTGTTTTCTATGCTTCGGTTAGCGGGCACGTGCTTCACATCAGTACGTTGAATTTTGCTAGTGGGAGCATGAAGGATATATGGTGGGTTTTTTTGTACTGTCACTTATGACTTAAAATTTTAAATTTTGGTTGCTCGCAAGAGAGAGTATAAAGAGATCTATTCGCGCGTGATTTTGATCGATATATATGAATTCGATATAGTGTCTACTACAATCAACTTGTAAACACTGTCTTAAAAAGATATACTGTTTGAAAGCTAATTACTTTAGCATAAATCAAACCGTAGTCACGAAAGAACCTAGCCATAGTATTTCCATGACAGACACGACGATGCGTCGCTTGCTTATTGGCCGTATATCTCAGCGGCCCTTGCATGGTATATACAAGTCTTAGGTCCCATTCAAAATAGTGATGGTTCCTGGTTTTTAAAAAGATAAAGGTTATTTTGGAACATGTTGGTTTTTTAATATGGTCTTCTTCTTCTTCTTTTCTTTTTTTTCGTTTTCTCTTTTTTTCTTTGTTACTATTTATAAATCAAATTCAAAAACCAAAGCCCAAGCCTATATAAACGGCCCTGAATCTGCGAGGAATTCCTACGATGCGAGCGACGATACGGGGTGCGGGAATAAAGAAGCGAAGGCCACGGATGATTCCGCGTGAACGGTGTGGTATTTTTGCTGGCCACGAGTGCGGCGGAAAGAAGGCGAAGGAAGAGGAAAGAAAAGACGGCCTAAAACCACGTGGGGTCGCGTCGCGTGAGCCCCACCGCGCCGGGGGAGGAAGGGAGGACGCGAGCATGCGATTGAAATCGAGTCGCCGCCCCCACGTCCCCCCGCCCTTTCATCCACCCAGTCAAATACGCCCACTCAGCCATAGATAACAGAGCTAACTATATTTAATTGCTACCCAGGGGTTTGGCTAATGGTCCACCATGCTAGTGTCCCCAGCTGCGCTGCCTTGTTTTAGGTGACACCCCATCTATTTTTTAGGCTTTGTTTGTACACTTCATGATGTGTTCATTTTTCTTTAGGGTGATAATACTCCATGTTACTTAAACTAGTATAGTGTTTATATGTTGCTACAATGTAATGCATAGGAATCGATAAAAAATATTTGTTTGTAAATCATGATTTGGTTGTGCACACAAAATAAGAGATTTCATTGAATAGTTATGTAAACTACTCTCTTTGATCTCAAACCAACTGACTATATATAAATAACCCTTTGTTATCTCAATTAGAACATGGTCTAGCTTTGGCTCAATTTTGAGCATGACCAGGTATAAAGTAGGGTTTTTCTTGAGGTGATGAATATGCTTTAAACCTTGTCTAAGTTGATTCATTCTCGCACATTTTGTATGCACCGGTTAGGAGAGATAGATTAGCTTTAGTATTTGGATAAAGCATGAGTCATGTATACAAATATAGATCATTCAATAATTTACCTATAAACCCTTTGAGAATAACCCAATTTAGAGTATTTTAAAAACTTTGTAACCGAAGCACATAAAACAAAAAAGAATGCATCATTGTGTAAGTTTTTTATATCCTTATCCTCGTTATATGTTTTCAACACGGAAGCACATATTTTGTTTTCATATACCTCCTTTTCTACCGTATCGCTGTCATTCCTACGGTGTAATTGTGAAATGTACTTTAACATAATTCGGATAACAATAAGTGTCATAATAGGCTTGGCATAATGTCACACCTAGCAGTAAATTTTAGTTTATATTGAGATGATTATACAATCATTACTAGAAAAATCTGTCATATGAAGTGAGAGAACGGACGAATGAGATGTTGTGTGGGAGGGGGCTCTTGAGAGAGATATTTTGGCCATGGGCGCATTATGTGGTACAAAGAAGGGGGAGGCATGCCAATACACTTCCCAACTCCCCACTCCCCGTCTGCTTTGCGCTAGTCGCGTCTATATAAAAAGCTGCCCACTGCGGATGTGCTTATCCCGATTCCTTCTCCCCATCTCCCTTCCCCGGCACGACGACGACGACCCCCCATCCGCACGGCGAGCCGCTCCGCACCCAGTCCATCCATCTCTAGGGTTAGAGTTTCGCCTCCGGTTACCGAGGGCACGCGGTGCGGTCTCGCGGATTTTTCGTGAGAATTTCCCCCCTTTTGAGCTCAAAATCGCCGCTCTCCGCTCAGTTTCTTGGGCAAGAATCGATCCTTTTTTGACTGGCGTTTTTTTCTCTTTTTTCTTGGAAAATTCCCCCCATTTTCCCAGATTTAAATCGGAGCTTTCTGAGGTGATTAGTGCTCTGGAGCGCGCTCGGGCTGCAGTTTTGATTTTGCTAAAAAAAATTTGCGATTTTTTGTTCAGCGCGCGGCTCCAGAAATTAGTGAAGGTGGAATTCTGTGCCGCCAAGTGGCCTTGGTGCTCTGATTCTTGGGACACTCGTGCGCACTCTATGATCGCGAGGCGCACGATTTGGGCTTCCGGTTATTTGGGCGCGCGCGCGGGGTGTTTGTGTTAATGCCTCGGCTGTTCTGCAAGCTCGCCGATCCCGACAGCGTCGTTTCCTCCGCGGCTGCGCGCCGCGTGCGGCCAGACACGATGAGCTGCGGCAGTGACGGGTGTAGGGATGATGGCAGCGAGGAGTTCAGGCGGCCGCGGCCGAGCAAGGTTGCGGCCGATGATTTGGTGGAGCCGGCACGGTGCTCGGATGCAGCGACACCGGCGTCTTGGATTGACAAGAAGCTGCTTGTTGATCCCACGATGCTGTTCATTGGATGCAAGATTGGGGAGGGAGCTCATGGGAAGGTCTACAAGGGGAAGTAAGTAAAGCAACTTTTAAGACAGCCGTGCCTAATGTTTCACATGTTTGTGCTCAAAGTCGTCACTACTTGCATCAATTGCTCCAAATTTGTGGTCTCTGCTCTAGTTGTAGCATTAGCAGTTGTGCAATCTAATGGGTTTTATACACTACACCCTTGCAAAAGGTAGAACTATGTACGTCTAAACAAAATAGGGGGTAAAAGTTATGCTTTGAATTGATCAGTCTCGGTGCCTGGATGCTCATGGTGCATCTCACCTCAGCCAGTTAAATCGCACAATCTGTGACTGAGACCCACTTTAGGCTTCTGATGTATTTATGAGTTTAATAGGCAGAAGGGCACTTTGATGGAAACATTACGATAGCAGCACCTGGCAATATACCTCCAAGGATCTTAAATATGCTTGCTCGATTTAGCTATGCTAGTCTGTTGTAGATATCTGCAATTCCTGCTGTGGTCAAGGATTTTGGAGATTGTTCAACCTGGCAACTTTTTCTAATACTTGCAATCGCAGAGAGTTCTTCTCATTTTTTGTACGTTTTCAATGCACACCACTGGTGGATATTAACAAATCAAACAACCTTCTTTTGGTGCTGGCTGTTAGTGTCATCACAGATTGAGCTGACACTCTTGCCCCATAAGGGAACTTCACCATTTAACTCTTCATGTTGATGTTATATAACTATATTGTGTATCATAGCTCGTTTGTTTGTTTTGCCTGCATGGATACTTTTGACCGTTTTTATCAGTAATTAATTAGTTTTTATGTGTGCTTTCGAATAGATATGGTGATCAAATTGTAGCAATAAAGGTTCTTAACAATGGCAGTACTCCTGAAGAAAAAGCAACACTTGAAGCTCGTTTCATTCGAGAAGTAAATATGATGTGTAGAGTGAAACATGATAATCTTGTGAAGGTACATTCTTGCCTGAATGACACGCTGTTGTGGCTAATCTGAGTTTGCATTATTTTCTCTAGTTTAGTTCAGAGCTAGCATAGCCATTGCTAACTAAACTATCAATTTTCTTGTCACATTTTCTCACACAAATTACACTTCTGTAGTTCATCGGTGCTTGCAAGGAACCGTTGATGGTCATTGTCAGTGAGCTACTACCAGGGATGTCATTGAAGAACTATTTGAACAGCATTCGGCCCAGCCAACTAGAGATCCATACTGCAATTGGCTATGCACTCGATATAGCTCATGCAATGGAATGTCTACATGCCAATGGAATAATACACAGAGATCTGAAACCTGGTACGTATGCCTGGACTGTTTGATTTTTGCCTCCATTTGTTTTCCTTTAACATGTGTAGTAAGTTGCATTTCTTTTTTGTAACCAAAACTGCATTGCATATTTACCTGATATTTTATGGTCAGTTGTAGATTCTATTTAAGATGTTATAACATGGGTACATAATGTATTTTTTATTTCAAAACTAAGAAATTGGCACACAATATATTTTTTATGCCAAGGTAAGAACTTGTGTTTTGGAAGAGAACTATATTTTCAGGTTAATCATTCAAAAAAATTTAGGCTAGATGTTTGTACATCTGTTTCCTTGTTGTCATTTCCCCCTTTAATCGTAAGCACTATTGAATATTCCTGACTCCACATCCATGGTATCAGCTTTACTTTCTGCTCATAGTTCTACTCCCAAATGTTCCAAATGTTTCCTTTTCAGTCTCTTACTCTTTTGTTTTGCTTGCTTTACCTTCTACGTTGCTCAACAGCTATTGCTTTCTATAACAGCTGTTAAATCAAGCTCTTTATGCTTTTCCAATTTCCTAATAAAAGTTGTTGTGTGCAGATAATCTGTTGCTTACTGCAAATCGTAAGAAGCTGAAGCTTACTGATTTCGGACTTGCAAGAGAAGAAACTGTAACCGAAATGATGACAGCTGAAACTGGGACTTACAGATGGATGGCCCCAGAGGTCGTAAATCACTATTTTCTGCAATAAATTATTAAAATTAATAAATTATGGACTGAAGCCAAAACAAAAGGCTCACCCTTTAGTATGTGAGCCAAATTATGGTTGAGGCTTCAGTCTAAAACATACTTCGATTTGTATCCCTGTAATGATTTGCTGGCTGTAATTTTGTGTCCTGATTTCAGAACCTTCTATGCAAACAGAAATCTGGTGCCCTAGACAGATCTGTGTGATTACAAAGCCTGACCCTTTCTTGATGTGATGTTGCAGCTATACAGCACTGTCACGCTTCAACGTGGTGAGAAAAAGCATTACACAAATAAAGTAGACGTGTACAGCTTTGGCATTGTTCTGTGGGAATTGTTGACCAATAAAATGCCATTTGAAGGCATGTCGAATCTACAAGCTGCATATGCTGCTGCTTTTAAAGTAAGTATGAAGCAATAGCCATGCGTATGTTATGAAACTGTTGTTTGCTAGAAAACTATAGATCCTCCTAGAAAGTTTTCTAGCAATTAAGAAATCCTGTGGCTCTTGAAGAGTTACAACTCTCCTGTTTAACTTTGCAACTTATTATTGCCCATACTGGCTACAAATTAGTGATGTTTCCTTTTGTGGACAAAGCTATTACTACCGCTAAACAAATTAGTAGTACTTCTTATGTCTTGAATTTTAGCTCAAAGACTCGCTTGGCTACCTGAAGAGCGAAGGCCAACAAATTGTAAGATGAAATGGACCATGTGTTCATGCCATAAAGGCTTTTGTTTTGGATATTATGTTTCCATGGAAGTGTTAGATTGCATACAAATTTCACTTTCTTGTCAGTCTTCTATGTCATCATGACAAGTCCATGGTACCTGCTTCAGCACATATGCATGGTTTCAAATTGAGGAAACATGTCGCAGCAACTTGTGACACTAGTTTTTTTTTAAAAGAAACAGATGTTAATAGCACCATTCAACTGGTATACATGACTGTGGCAACTTCTTTAGTTAACTCCACTTTTTTGAGGGATCTTTGAGGATGAACTCTCTTGCTGACAACAATTTTTGACATTGTTTTCAATTGCAATCTACTAATCTGATCTATATTTTCTCGGCTATAATGACAGCAAGTGCGCCCACCTCTCCCTGAGGAGACCCCCCAGGAGCTTGTGTTCATCGTGCAATCATGCTGGGTCGAGGATCCTGCCATGCGACCCAGCTTCAGCCAAATCATCCGCACGCTAGATGCTTTCCTCATGACGATACCTCCACCACCTCCTTCAGAATCAGATGAAGACGTGGAATCAGAAGAAACAATGTCGTCGCTGAGCAGTAAGAGCTCCTCTGTCTCATCGATCGTTTCTCGAGCAACAAGCAAGCTCTCGGTCGTCCGCCATCTCTTTGCCTCAAAGAAGGCAGGCAATGGGAGGACATGATGCATGTCCTGAGACGTTTTCCTTGGTGCTGTAAAGATGTTAGCCTAGGTTATGTGTAATACAAGAGGGATCTTGCTCAGTGTAGAATAGCGGTTGTATTGATGATACAAAAGAAAGTTGAAATGCAACATATGCAAGCTATGTATAGCTGGCAGCTGCTTTACCATTACTTGTCCTGTTGTCCATGTTGCCTTTGGTAGAGAGGTAGAAGTGGAAGAGTGATCTGAACACTCTTTGTAGATCTTATTATCCTAGTCGAGGCGGAAAGGGCAGTAGGCTTTACACTCCGAAAGTTCTGAGTTGTTTGTTCTCATTACCCTTGGCAAAACCAAACCTGGCCCGGTTAGAGCTGCCAATGAGTTTTGTCACAACGGTGCTGGAGATGAATTATGCAGGTTTACTTATGTCACAAAAAGGGTTTTGATCATAAAACGGGTTGACATAACTGTCACGACACGTCTCGATTTGAGAAGAAGAAAAAAAATCATAATATACTTTAACTAAACAAAACGGAATTTGTTTCGATTCTTACGGAAATCGAACTGTTTCAAATGAAGTTTTCGCTTTTCAAACGTGGCCTAAAGTTCCGTTAATAAAGCATGATTCATACAGAACCCACTACGTTATAAAATTCATGTAAAATTCGGACGTTCAAAACTGGCTGGCTCATGTAAAATTCTGCTAAATACGACGCAAGGCAACACGAGTGTTACCAGCACAAGGCAGCGCACCCAAGTCCCGAGCCCAGCAAAAAACTCCTCTCTTCTCCCCCACCGTGCTCTCCAAGCTCTGCCGACCGCCATGGCGTCTCCTCCGGGGGCCCAACGCGCGGCCTCCTCCAGGGGGACGCCCTCGCCCGCGCCCTTCCCGGTCACGATCCACTTCCCCTCCCGCGCCGCCGGCCTGTTCCTCCGGCAGCACCACCTTCCCGGCGACTCCGACGGCGACGACGCCGCGGAGGAGGTCGACGAGGACGAAGACGGAATGGACGATGGCGACGACGAGGCCGAGCTGGTGGACGGAGCAGCCTGCAGCTACCAGCAGCGATGCGCCTCCTCCCCAGGTGAAGGGTTTGCGCGGTGGCTTCAGCTCTTATCAATTATGCTTTTAGAAATAGAATGATTAGGTTTGTCCTGTGCAAATCCAAGATCATTCTAGGTTCATGTGGTTATCTGAGTAACAAAGATCTTGCTCTCCCTCTCTAGTTAGGATTAAAAAAATTTCGAGTATCTGGATGAAGGTGATTACTGTTGCTTGCTGATTCACGCACCAGGGATCGGTCGTGCGGTGATGAATGGGGATAATGGAGTGAGACAAATCCAAGAGGAGCAGCAATGGCAGCATAGCCATATATACAACTGTGGAAATGAGCAATACGGGCACGCTTCGTCTAGAGGGGATGAACCTGGTACCATCCCCAGAGAGATGAGGGTGGAGAATGGATATGGGGTTATTGGGAGAAGAGAGGGAGGTCCTGCGTCTAGCTATTGGGACCTACTCAGAGCACACCTCTCTGATCCGTTGACGTGGGTATCTGCAAATAACTCTGTTGTTCTCATTGAAAGTTTTTGTTTAGTAAGCAATAGTTAGCTAGTTTGCCATCTTGATTCATTTGTAGTTTGTAGTGTGTTTCAGAGTATAATCTTGAGACTACCACATGCTGTCAAGTTTCAATTATCACTTTGTAGGTTAGTTGTATTTTCCCACCAAATCATGACTATTTATAGTACTTTTGGCCTTATACTTACGAACATGCTAATGTCTATTTGGTCATGCTACGCTACTCTTTGCCTCAGGCCTTAGATGAGTGTTGGTCATTTATAGCACTTGAGTTCATCATACCCAAATATCATGCTTGGTTGCGGTAATAGACATAATACTTAGGGAAAAAGAATTCAATTTGAACACCTTATTCATTTATCTTCCCATGTCTGAATTTGTAGAGGTGTTCTCATGGATGATGCAATGATTCTATCCTGTGGACATTCTTATGGAAGTAGTGGGATGCAGCATATCTACAGAATGGTTTGTCCAGGATCCTTACCGCCTAATAGTTTCTCAAACTTTTGGCTCTAGTTTATTAAAATGTAGCTTACAATTTACATTCTCTGTATCCTGCTTGTTGCTACATCTGTTCATTGGTAATGTTTAAGACTTTCTTTCCCCAAGTTTGCTATGTTCATCTTAGTTACTTGGTGTGGATTCGAAGAATAGTGTTTTTCATTGTTACATTGCTTATGCAGCCTCAGGTTTGGCTTAAATCCAGTATGAAGCATGACATGTTCCAGTACGAAGCATGACATGTTCTTGCTTTTCTAGAGTATTAAAAATGCATTTCTAGAACTTATATGAAATGAAGGCTCCATTAATGTTCTTTTCCAATCATGGATTATGTTGCTCTTTTAGATGTGAACTGATATCTGGGGTCATAAGAACTAGAGGTATTTTTTAGTAATCAATTTGTTGTCAGCATGAGTAACACATCAGGTAAAATTTAATTTCAAGGTAAAACATTACTGAAACAATCCTGGAAATGATAGTAGCATATGCTACTTAAAGAAGGGTTGTTTGAAATTGCAAGTGCATGTGAAAGTGATATAGAACAGTTTCTGTCCCTGGCATGCAGAAAGCTTGTGGCAAATGTGGTCAGCCGATTACTGAGGACTCCATTCGTCCAAACTTGGGTATGGACTTAAATTGCTCGACTATTAATCACTGATATTTGTAAAGATTTGTTCTGTTTTGCGACTAAACTTCTTTCTATGCTGATTTACTTGGCGAATTTCGATGCTAGGTTGTGTACATATGAGTCTTTCCTATCCTTAGCTATGAGTGGCACCAACACTTTTAATACTTGGAGATCTAAGTTTAGGGATATTATGGGCCTTTTTTTTTTGCTGAAGTTTATAGTTTTTGGCTACGGCTTAGAGCTTTTGGGATGTTCGTGTGAGAGATTACAGAGTAATAGAAACTCACGTGTGGTTTTTGCCGATATAAATGAAGTCGGTGTAGTATATAATACAATTAACTAGTAGACTCTATCTTGAAAAGATACTCCGTTTAAAGTTAGTTCTTGTAGAAAAACTGAAAAGCAGCTTTTAGAAGCTGAAAAGAACATGCCCTATGTAACTTCTATAAATTGGTACCCATGGGTTGAATAATTTATTTTGCAAGATTTGGGATCAAATGGTTTATACTGAATTCAAACTGATGCCTGGCTGCCCTCATATCACTTCCTTCTACTACCAGCACATGCAAGACTTCACATGTACCATTCAACATCTTCTTCTAATCTGCCCTTGCTAGTTATTATGCATGCTTTTAAGTTTTTTCCCTGTCCATGCGCTGTCTGAACTCTGAACACAGTTTTCAGGACTGATGTAGGCAAGTAGGCAACCACATAAATCCCTGTTTATCATTCATGTCTACCTGTCAGTCTGCATACACTTCGAGTCTTCTTTGAGCTATATCTCCTGTCAGTCTGCATGCACTCCCATGTCTTTTTTTTAGCTATATCAGAGAAATCAATGCATGTCACATATGCTGATCCTTTTTTTAGCTTCCTTTCTGTCCTGTTAACCTCAGATTTCTGCATGTTTTCAGCTCTTCGCCTTGCAGTTCAGGCATTTAAGCGAAGAAGATTCAGCAAAAGCATTGAAAAGAAGAAGAGCGCATTGAACAGGTATATACTTTTTCCAGCTTATTAATTAGTGTTCGAATTTGACAACTTTAAGTGTTACATGATGTTCTTAAATCTGTTCTCTCTCTAAAATGAGGACAAATGTGGCAATGATGATCCAAATCCAACCGAGCTTTCTAGAGGCAAAGGTGTTCAGTTTCCTTTTGCTGTCTTCGACCGAGTCATAATCAAGGTATTTTCTTTTTAGTCAACTAAACACTCGCTTTTGTTCTCTCTTTCTTTTCCTTGGAATAAGCAAAATGAATTTCCTCAGGGCAACAAGAGGACTCCAGAACGATTTGTGGGACGTGTAGCTGTTGTGACAGCACAGTGCTTAAATGGATGGTTAGCAACATTTTGTTCTTAATACAATCATCTTCAAAATCGAAACTAAACGCAATGCTATCGGTTGGCTGTGTTTAACAGGTATGTGGTGAAGACTTTAGACAATGCAGAGAGTGTGAAATTGCAATACCGTTCCTTGGCAAAGTTTGCTGATGGCGGCGAGTCTTCTGCTATGGTCTCAAACAATGCCCAAAATGCAAACTGGTTGTAAGGTACAAAGTAGGTCATTCCCTTGCAATCTCTGAAAGACCGATTCAAATTCATGTAGAAGCTGCCAAGGATCTCAAGTGGTGCGAAGTGCTAACATCCTAAATTCAGACTAGATTTTCTTTTTTCTTTTCTTTTTGTGGAGGAGATAGTTTAATGCGTGGAACATAAAGAAATGTTTCGGTATGTCAAGCACAAGCCAGTGTTACATCCATCATGCACTTCTTATCCTCAGCATTGCCATCTTAGGAATCTTTTTCCCTGTGAGTCGACTCAGGTACTGTTTGGTATTGCTTGAGCTACCATGAAAATGCCTACCTTCGTACCCCAGCATGACGATAGCACGTGATGTCAATGTCCTTGCAAAACTTTGTACCATTTCAGTACCCTATCATTCTGGTGATTGTACCATAAGCTAAATAAGGAAAGACAATATCCAAAGGGAGACAAAGAAACAACCCTTTCACTGGCCAGTACACACAAATAAAATATGATGAAAACAATATCAATTCATAACAGCTTGAACACCTTCCCTTCTTGGGCCAAACAAAAATATAGTGTAAATTAAAAAATAGTAAAATGTGTATGTTATAAACGCATCCTTTGATTTACTGGCGGTTCCCTTTTCTTGATACAAGTTGTTTTACCTCCCAGAAAGAGCAGTGAAGGAGGACCGAGCGTACCTCGGCTGGGATGACTGCCAGGTGCACAGTCCACCCATCTAGACTTGTGCCGCGGCTGTCTTATTTTTGTACTACTGTTTATGTAAATAGTATCTCTTAAAATATATATGTATAGTTATGTTTAATGGTTAAAATGTATGCTAGAGTTTTTGTCTTATCTCGGTGTATATATTGGACGTGATATGTCGTTGAATGGTGAGTACGTTTTCGTTATTAAAAAAAAAGGAAGAGCAGTGAAGGGACACAACAACGGTAAATGAAACCATACCATCTGGGACAACTTCTTCCCAACTACTGTATACCCGCGCTCGCCACGTGGCGCTACGCCGAGCCGTCCGATTGGTCTCGTTCCAGAAGCGCCTCCGAATCGACGGCGGCCGCTGCTGTCAGGCGCCCGCGCCGTGAGCCGCTCGTACAAGTCTCCCTTCCCCCGAAATCCAACTTCTTTTCTTTCTCTCTCTTCTCCGACCTCAAGCCAAGAGGAGGCGGCAGCGGGAGCCTAGCTGCTAGGGTTTTGATATCGCCGTCGCGCGCGCCGCCGCCATGGGAGGGAGCTCCTGGAGACGTTCAACGCGGCCAAGAAGACGGCCGACGCGGCGACCGAGGAGGACGACTCGCCGGAGGCCGACCGCTGCCTCGACGCTCTGCGGCGGCTGCGCGCCATCCGCGTCACCACCGACGTCCTCGATCCGATTTTGTGGTTGCAAAGAAATCTGCCTGTGGCCTCGTTGTGTCGTTTCCGGCGGATGCGTGCGGCGGCGGCAACTTGGCGAGGAATTAGTCGGCGAAATGCGCCTTGTTGCTTTGAATTTGGATTTCTGTGCCTTTTGATTCGGTTGGTTCGGCAAAATATACGGTGTGTCTGGGAGAGATTTTATTTTTCCCTTTTTAAGGCGACGGGTGAATAGATGCGAAAAATTGGGCCTCTTTATTGGGATTAGATCTTGTGGGTGTCTATCGTTATTGGGGGTGGAAAGATGATACCTTTTCTTCTTTTCTATAGCTCAGATTGATGGGTTTGTTGGAGGGTGTTCGGTGTAGGGATGTCTGGAAGCGAAGGCAGGTGGCTGGGATTTGCGAAATGCTACAGTTTTAGCTGATGGATATGATATTCCTATGTTGCAATTGCCATTCAGGGTGGCTGAGATTAGTGAACTCTTTTCTAGTTCGTATCAAAACTTGGCCTTTGAAGTGATGCAATGTGAGCTGGGTGGATGGGTGATTTGTGTTTTGGTAGCTGCTAACCATACTCAGTGGCGGAGCTTGAGCCAAAATTTAGAGGGGGTCATTAGCAAGTGATATATGAACTATGCAAGCAAGGGATGGCCATTTGAAGCCTATTCAGTAAATAGTAACCCCAAACCTACTATTTTTGACTGACCATACTACTTCTACTATTTTAATCTTGATGGGGATTCTGCATTCAGTGATCTCCCAAGCATCACGTTCAAATTTTGTGTGATTAACTATCATAGGTTGTCTCCTGACAAAGAGAAGAGTGTAAAATTGTGTGTTGGTAGTGAGTGAGTTCGTGTTGTAGCTTGGGATTCTGTTTTGACGGGAGATGCATGTGAAACTGATGTGAGAGTGAAAAATGTGAGATGCATGTGAAACTAATGCATGCCTTATATGAAATCTGCGTTTCACAATTTCAGAAAAGAAGAGTGAAAAATACTTCAGAATTGGCTGGTCTTTGGTTCAAGTGGTAATGTGAGAGGCTGACTTGGTAGGAAAAGCATGTGGAACATGAACAACTTAGATATCTAAGATGGAAGAAATATTTTATAGCTTTAGGGAAAGCCATGAATTACAGAAGCTTTACTTCCATACTAGAGACATAAGTCGTCACATTTGACACGCCTTTCCTGAAAAGGCAGCTTCCCATACGGCTATTTGAACCAATCAGCACTCTGCTCCCAACTCAATTTCACATAATCTCTTTTGACATTGTAGCAGCTTCCCAACTGTTAAGGTGCCACGTACTCTGCACAGTGCACACTTCCCAACAGTTATCTTCTCATGGATCCACTCTAGTCTTTTACCAGCTATAGTCTTTATAATTTACTTTTAGTTTTACACCTTTGTGATTTAACTAGGGAAAGTTCTCTATGATGAAAGTTCTTTTGAATGGATTGGGCTATAAGTCTTTCCCCAAAACATCTATGTAAGCGATAAGTGCCATGGGGCTAAAGAAGTAAATCTGAGTTTCAGTTTCTGGGACTCCTAAAGAGGCTGTGGTATCTATTTTCCTTCATGTGTGAGTTTTTTTAAACATTGCGTGATTCCAATTTAGGAAGCTGGTTAAGTCTTAAGTTTGCTAAACTTCCTTATCTTCTATTTGTGCAAAGCATATCTAATTGCATATACCATCACATCTGACATTTCATGCTTGGAACACCCATCAATTAAGGAACAAAAATATTTTGAGCATGAGTCAGAACTTGGCAAACACTTTTATTATGAGCAGTGAGACTCCTTTTGAGGGCCTATGCATTTATTAAATATGTTTGGTTGTGGGATTGTGAAACATCTTGTGTGAAGTGACTTGTTAAGTAAAATTATGTTTGCACAGAAACTTAATTCATCGACATAAGATTTTGGTATCAAACTTCTGCTTCCTCTCTTAACTGGTTACTGTATATTTCCTTCTACTATTTTGCCTGTAGTTCTTTTCATAGGACTTGGGAGCTTAGTACGCATTAGCTTGTGTTTTCTTAGGTTGCAAACGTCTTCGGTACCTTACTAAGCACCCTCACTCAGGCATACAAGCGATGGCTACAGACCTTTTTTGGTACTGGAAGAATGTTGTTCTTGAGGAGACAGGAAAGAAAAATGGCACCTCAGAGAATGAAAGATCAAATAACTCTGCAGCAAGGGCTGAGAAGGCTCAGCCCATGAAGGTTGACAAGAATTCTGCATCAGCAAGTGTGAAGGTTGAGAAGAGAGATGCGGATGTTAGGGGTCAGAAGTCTGAGAGTGTTAAGGTTGAGAAAATTGCCAATAATGGTTCCAAAGCTCAACCTGTCAAGGTAGAGAGGGTTTCGAAGGAAGTTAGTAGAACTCCTGGTGCAAAGAAACCATATTCTGTTCCAAACGCCCCCCCAAAACTGACATCCCTTGTCAAATGCAATGATGCAACTCGAGATAAAATCCGGGAACTACTTGCTGATGCCTTCTCCAGGGTTTCTGGAGAGACTAGCAAGGATGACAGAGAGGAAGTGAGAAACATCTTAGATGAAGTAGATGCATGTGACCCATTCAGAGTTGCTGTGACAGTGGAGTCTGCATTGTTTGAGAGGCTGGGATGTTCCACTGGGGCTTACAAGGCAAAATACAGATCAATAATGTTCAATCTGAGGGCTGATAACAACACTGACTTCCGGAGAAGGGTTCTCCTTGGTCAAGTGAGGCCTGAGAGGCTTGTAGACATATCCCCCGAAGAGATGGCTAGTGACTCAAGAAAGCACGAGAATAAGAAGATAAAGGAAAAGGCTCTGTTTGAATGCGAGCGGGGAGGACCACCAAAGGCAACGACTGATCAGTTCAAGTGCGGCAGATGTGGTCAGCGGAAGACGACTTACTATCAGCTGCAGACTCGGGTGCTGATGAGCCTATGACAACATTTGTGACATGTGTGAACTGCAACAATCACTGGAAGTTCTGCTGAGCGCCAACTTGCTAAACTGCTGAAATGTTTACCCTTTTAGCATGTCATTCGAATTTGGCAGGCAGGTTGGTTTCAGTTTTCCATATACCAGGAGCCTGTTTCCTTTTTTTTTTCCTCTTCCTCTTTCGAAACCTGATTTATTCAGATTGTACTAGTTGACCGCATAAATATTGTTTACTTAATTACCATTACCTGTTGTACGTCAGTGTTGGATGGCTATGTGGTTCGTGTGTAACTTTTATAAGGGGATTGTTGTATGGTAGTCGTATGCTCACATAGTGAATCATGGTGTGTTAGATCATAGATGATGATGATAGATGAGGTCAACTATCTCCATGTACCATGAAGCTACTACTACTACTACTACTACAACCATAAGGTCAAGAGCACAAGACTACTCATCAGATGGTGTAAGCTCAATTTCGGACAGCATGTAGTATGATGTAGACATTCTGCTACTACAATCAGAAGGCCAAGAGCCCAAGACTACTCATCAGATGGTGTAAGCTCAATTTCCGGCAGCATGTAGTATGATGTAGACATTCATGTTCTTGTGCCTACTTACAATGGTGTACCTGTTCTTCTCTTTGCAAATGCTCCGCCTCCTTATGCCCGGGATTCTAGCCCCGCAGCAGCAGCACGTCCCCAGGCGGCTCCATGAGTCTGTGGCAGCAGCGTGGCGGCCGATTTTCGTGCGGTCGGTAGAGTGGTTTTCCCGAGTTTTTTCGAAATTACGTACAGATCCTTGGTTCTCGCGAATAGGTCTTTAGTTTTTTTTAAACCCCTCTCCTTTGCGGGAGCCCCGCGGTTTCGAAAATTGCGCGGATCCTCGGTTGTTCTGTCTGGTCCTCGGTTTTGCAAACAAACCCCGGTCCTGTTTTTCCACATTTTTTGGAAAGGCCCGCGTTATCCGAATTCCCTTGCGGGTCCTCGGTTCCTTACGTCTGTGTCCTCGATTTTTGCTAAAGAGCCCTCGGTCCCTGTTTTTGCAAATAAACCCTCCGGTTCCTCCGAAATTACGTACCCATCCTTAATTTTTTAAAAAAACACCCCTTCTCACGAATTTTTTCCTCTTTTATTTCGGTCCACACGGTAGCTAGCGCGGCGTGGCGCCGCGCTCATGTTTCTAGTTGACTCGATTGCAGGACCAATGTGCCGCCCTGTCCAACTCTTGAAGTAGAGGAGCATTCTAGAAACGCCGCAAGGGCATGTCTGGCATTTTCCATTCAGCTCACCCCCATGTCACCGATTTAGGTGACTACAGTCTTGTTCTTTTTGTCTTTTGATTTCTTCGGCAATCGAAACAAACGAGGTGACTTTCTCATCCGCCTTTTTGAAATCACTTTTCTAAACCGTTTTTCGAGAAGGTCGGTGCATGTATCGTCCACATCGGCGTTTTACTTGTCTCGAAAAGCATAGTAAAAAACTATCAAGCGTAGCCTAAAAGAAGATGCCCTACAATGCAAATCAGAAAATATGCCACAAATCAGTTGCTAAACCACCGGGGCGTACATCCCATCCTGAAGCCTAGCAACCCGACACTCAGCTATTCCCATTTCTTTCTTGGAACTGAAGCTTTGCCTCTTTTCGAAGGATTATCTTCGTAAATAAAAATCTGGTTTTGAAAGAAGTAAAGAACATTCGAAAACAAATCTTCTTGTAGTCTCTTTTAAGCTTATTGTTCTAGCACATTTGACACTGTTATAAACACCTTCCAATTCAAATACAAAACTATTATACAAAACCTCATGTATCACCTGTTCCAAACTTTAAGTTTCCAGTCCCAACAAAAACAACATTTTTTAAGGGCCTACTTCAAAGGGCTTATAAACCGGGGCTTATAGTTTTTTTTTGTATGTATTATGGCCGCAAAAGTACTGTAGCGGCTGTTAGCTTTTTATAAATTAAAATATAAAAATAGTAAAAAATAAAAAAATTGAAAAAACACTGCTAAATCTTGGGACAATAAAAAGAATGAGGAAAAAAAGACAAAAAAACATACAAAAAACTATTTCACCTAAATCTATTTAGAGCGAGGTAAATCATTCAAGTATTCAACAATATTTATGTAAAAGCTAAATCTATTTAGAGCGAGGTAAATCATTCAAGTATTCAACAATATTTATATAACGTCATGCCTCATGCGGTAATATTATTTATACCAGATACCGACCTAAATCACGAGAACACCGTGTGACCAAACTATTTCAACTAGCCTACCTTTCTTCTAAAAGAAGTCATAAACCTTTTAACCCATCCATTAACCGCCTCCCATGTTCCAAGAATATCCACACCATCCTATTTCCGGGAACAGGAGATTCCTATCCGATACTCTCACGTGAAACTCCCAAACTACCCCTCAACCTCCCCTCCTTTAGTCCCCACCTCCACCAATTCCCCCACGTCTTCCCGCTTCCACCGCAACCCCACAAGCCGCACGCCGCCGCATCAACACCGGAAACCCTAACCTAAACCCTACCCCGAGCTTTCCACCCCACGCTCCCATGGCGGGGCGCGGAGGCTAAGCGTAGCCAACCCGATCACACAGCCGCATGGATTGAGTGGGTTCGAAGGCATGGGTCCAAACCCTAGCCTGGTGGAGCTGGCCGCGGCGGCGGCGGAGGCGGCGCCGGCGCGGGGACGCGTGGTGCGGATCCTCGTGCGCGACGCCGACGCCACCGATTCGTCGTCGAGCGAGGACGAGGCGCCGCTGCCACCGCAGCCGCGGAGGGAGAGGGGAAGGGGGATGGCGGGCATGAAGCGCCGCGTGATGGAGGCTGGGAGGGAGGCGTCTGGGGCGAGGCCGGTCGTGCGGTTCCGCGGCGTGCGCAAGCGTCCGTGGGGGCGGTGGGCCGCGGAGATCCGCGACCCGCACCTTCGCCGCCGCGTGTGGCTTGGCACCTTCGACACCGCCGAGGAGGCCGCCGCCGCCTACGACGCTGCCAACATCCGCATCCGCGGTTCCAGCGCTGCCACCAACTTCCCTCCGCTCGCTGCTGGCCGCCACCGGGTCCAAGCCGACCATCTCGCCACTTCCTGTACCAGCTAAGCCGATCGCCCTGCCACCAGGACCAGTGAAGCCGACCGCCCTCCACAGGTGAAGGAGGAGGTGGGAGCTGTGCCGGCCAGGTGAAGGAGGAGAGCATTAGCTGTGAAGTTGAGCGCACACCATGAAGCCAATGTGGGCGATGATCACCGGCAAGCGCAAGAAGCGATCAGGCTGTGGCACCCATGTTCGCCCCTTCCATGCCGCCTCCACCTGCATGGAGGAAGTTGGTGGGGCCTGAGGGTCCAACTATCCGTAATTATTATCATTTGCAGCTTTATTATTCTGTCTAGAATCGTTAGAACTTGGTATTGTGTAATTCTGGTTGGTATTAAACTGTTGATGTGAAAACTTAGACTATGCGTGTGATATGATTGGTGATGCTCTAATGTATAGATGGTATTATTGCTATCACCAGTAATATTTTGGTATTCCGTGTGATGCTGTATGGAGCGCATGGATTTGTTGTGGAACTGATGTGTTATATTCAAACTAAACCTTTTGATGTGATACGTAGTAGTGGTCTTGGGTCATTAACAGATGTTTGTTGAAATGTTGCAAGAATTGGTTATTAAGATTATCTTTGTGAATTCTGCTGCAGAACATACACACATTAGCAGTTTTTTCGGTTACAGTGTAGTAACAAAGTTAAATGTTTTGTCAGATTTGCCTTTTTTTCGGTTATACTGTTGTAGTATGAAAAAAGGTTATACCATTGTAGCATAATTGAATGCTTTTCAGTATGTCTTTCCAGGTATTAACTTTGCCATGGCCCATGACAGGGTTATATTTACTATCCAATCACCTCGTCGAATTCGAATCCTGAAAACAACGATGTTCAGTTAGTACTAGTCTATTTTGTTTCTTGGTCTGATTTATGGCAGCTGCCTGCTTAACAGAAACCTGTTTGAGCTGCAACATTTTTTTGCAGCTGAAGTCCATGGCATCTTATAGTCACGATTTTAGTTTCATCAACAGGATGTGTTCATTGAGTATATTAATTAATAATTAACTTGTGCTCTTAAATCTTGAGCTGTTTTAATCTTTGGTCGTGTTAAGTTCAGGATTTTTTCTGCCTACATCGAGAAATACACTGCTTTTCTTTTGTGGCATGTTGTGAATGAAATTCTTCTCGTTGTATCGGTGCATATGGAACTGTGCTCATGTCTTGCTTATCTGTTAGCAGCAGAACTGGGTAGAAGGATATTTGGTCTCTGCCTGAGATAATCTTTGCAGAACTTAATATGGATGAGTCAATGGCTTCGTGTGGTGTACAGATGATTCTGCATCAGGGATATGCAGTTCATTGCTTATTTTGACTTGCGCATGATATGGCTCTGCATAGAGCAGAAAGATTTGTTTTATGGCATGGTGATTGTCGGCGAGTCTTGAGATTTGGTCTGCTTCCTTTTATTTGAAAGGTGTATGCAGTGCTGCGCTGGTATATTGTTATTTTCCTGCGCCCATAGAAGGTGAATTGTTTTTGAGGAGTGGGCCTGTTTTTTTTTTTTTTTTTTTGCCTGAGGTTTATGGTTGTGGTTCATAGTCTACAAGTGTTCGTGCGAACAAACTAAAAGCTAATAAGCCGTTTTAAAACAGCAACAGAAAAACAACTCTGTTTATTTGTTCAAAGGCCATAAGCAGCTCCGTTTATTTGTTCAAGGGTCATAAGCTAAATGCTGAAAATAACAGGCCTGCTATACGATACAGAAGTACCTGATCCTGAAAGGTGACCTGGACTGAGCTTACATCTCTACTCGACTCTGCTTTTGCGTTCCGCTCAGTTGGGCTATCATGCGTGGGCTGATGGCTTCCGGCTGAAGAAGCCCGAAGTAGCTCGGAGCCAGAGCGGTGTGTCGGTGGATGCAGCTTTTTTGAAGCCCCAAAGCCGCATTTACATGACGCCACCTACCCGCAAGCAGCTGCACTTTCCCCACCCACGGATACCCCGCACCCATCGTTCAACGATTGCGCCATCTCCACCCCTCCTCCGGTCCGGCCGTGGCAACCCTCCGCGGCCACTTGGGCCCTCCTACCCGGCGGTGGGCTTTCGTCCCTGTGCCCATCCGCGGCGGCCTCGCCGTGGTGCAGTCGCAGATCTGGGGCCGTAGAGTCCCGCGGATCCGGAATCTTCGGTTGGGCCAGCGAAGCCGCGTCCGCGACCTCTGTGCCTCCCGGTCACGTCACGCTGCCCCTCCATTGTGACCACTCACAAGCTCGGGCGAGGTCTCTGTCGGGTCGGCCTAGCAATTTGCGCAAACATCCTCGTGGTGACCACCCGGCCCCCATTAAGGTTTGACCCTTTCCCTTACCGTACTTTCGTTTATAGCTTACTTCCCTTGTGTAGAGAGCGGGTATGGTTAGCTATCGTGTTTGCTACGGCATGTCCACCACCTTTGCTATCGCACTTGGCGCCATGGTGCAGATGGCCCCGCTACCTAGAGCAATGAGAGCACGCATGTATTCTGCAAGTATGCACCGAGGAGGTGGAGGCACGAACCGTAGTATTCACGGTTGAACACGCTGGACAAGCAAAACCTTCTCCGTAAGTTCACGAGCGAATCGGCTTGCCGTACACCGCAAGTAAATGAAGAGCGGTGGGAGCAAGCGAGTCGTGATTACAACAAATGGAAGGATTGAAGCTTCGTGCGGCGGGGCTTGGCGTCGACCGACGACCGTACGCATCGAGACAAGCGATGATTGGTGAAATGCTGCCGATGGAGTAAGTTCCAATTGGCTAATGCACGATCTTTGTATTACTTTCACCGCGCACAAAGGCGCAATGAAGGAGTGATGTAACATCGTGCCATTGCGGGGAAAGTCGGGGATGCGCAAATTCAGGGCCATAGTTGCTCGCAACGAGGACACGTTGGAAGTCGTCTTCGGCAACACCACCACGGCGAGTGTGCATTCGTGTCGGGTTTGGACGACATCGGCACGACACCGAGGACCTCACAAAAGGCGAGGAGATGCGGCGGTATGCATACCCCAATGCGACCACCGCGGCGGTCTAATGGCGGACTCGTCTAGGAGCAAGAGGCCATGCCCGCATCGGCGTACCAAGCGGCGATCGACCGAGGCGTGTCGATCATGAAGTAAAACTGGCGGCGGTGGACCTATGTGAGAGGTCTCATGCCGTCCACTCGGGCTCGGCTCAAGTGTGACATTCCGTGAGCTACGTTCCACAAGGAAAGACTTGCTGAGGCTGATGAAGATGGTGAAAGAAGCGGGGCTACGAAGGAAGCAACGAGTACTACTATCGTCCCAACTTTTCATGAAGACAGAGTGCGCGATAGCTTCCTATCAATGGAAACCAATGAGGGTCAACTCGATTAGATCAGGCGTACATGGGAAAGGAGAGGAGACCTGTGAGGAGAGGGTGCCGTTAGTTCTTTTTCAGTTCGTTTCGTTCGTTTACTTCAGTTCCTTGCCAGTGCGTGTCTTCAGTTCGTTTAATTCGTTCACTGCAGTTCGTTACCAGTGAGCTAAGTGTCTTTGGTATTTACTTGCGTCATCTGTGTTGTAAACATTTCACATGCAACGCTGTGTCATTCAGTTCGTTTGCTGCTGTGTACGAGTATGCATGTTGCCACTCTCTTTCCATTGCTATGAATGAGTGCCGTCTTTTTCCATTGCTGTGTACGAGTATGCATGCTACCGTCAATCTTTTCCATTGCTGTGTATGAGTGCCGTCTCTTTTCCATTGGTGTGTATGAGTATGCATGCTACCGTCAATATCTTCCATTGCTGTATATGAGTATGCATGCTGCTGTGTCATTCAGTTCGTTTAACATGCATGCTGCCGTCTCTTGGTTTTGCAGTTCTTTGAAAGGTAGAAGAAACACAAGATCAAGAGGCAAAAACAGAGCAATGGAAACTTAAGGTATGAGTTAAGCAGGAGTGCAGGACAAAAGAAGAGATAAGAGGAACAATATTTTATGCTAGTGAGACCAAAAAAATGTTGACAGGTAAACTGGACAGAATAGAAATAAACTGCATAGCAGTGTAAAAATAATAGTTATTATGTAGAGAAACTCTTATTCATTACCACATTATGGGTTAAAAAAAAGTAGCTAGTTGAAGGTTCCTGAACATATTTGCCCACAAGAGTAGAACACACAATCCAATGCTATGATCATGAACAGGTCATGGAATAAAAAGCATGGAGATTGGTGATAGATCCCTTGCATAGGAAGACAATTCCAACAGACTTACTAAACTTACTGTGCAACCAACAGAGTTTAACCCACAAATTTGCAGACTTAAGCAATATTTTAATAATGTAAATGCTAAACAAAATTAGATTGCTATGTAAAATGCTAAAGAAAAATCGGATTGCTATAACTACATGTTAGCATAATAATACCTAATAGCTCAAGTAGCAATAGTATTTCAGTTTAAGTGGATGCAAATCAAGCATTGTAAACTTCAGTTACCTTCCCTGGATCTTTGATGGAACCCTTTCCTCTAATAAAAACACGACAGCCAGTGGATGCTTCTACCCACTTTAGAGAATTACCTCTAGGTCCTAGAATGCTCCCCACAAAATTGAACTGGGGCAAAAGTGAAAATTATATCAACAAAGAGATTAGAATGACTCAATCATTATCTGTGTGAACTTCAAGAGAAACTGCACAAGTTGGAGGAGGCATACATTCGGATAAGAATCAACTGGGACCTCCAAATGTAGAATCTTCTTTGCAAAATGAGAGCTAGGGCTTGGTGGCGCTCCTTGCCAGTCCACACTGGTTCCTTCAGGAAAACCTAGTCTCTTTTGCATGATGCAAAAAAGGCAAACACAAATGCTTTATCAGTATTTTTGACCCAAAAAAAAACATTTCGAAGCATGTGCACAACATGAATAGCGATCAATCTTTTCACACCGACCACCCCAAAAAAAGCACATCTTGCATGATGTTATCATAGTAGTACACTACACCTCTGAAATGTCACTATCATTTAAGCATGTATGGGGTTCATTTGTACAGACAATAATGACTATAACTGCCAGAGTGAAAGCACATCACATCTGGAGTATGGAAGTCTAAAACAGTGATCTATTGTATTGCAAATACGTTTTGTCGAATGCGTACCTCTTGGTAGAGTCCACTCGAAGGACTGAACCCGTTGCCAGGGAGATTAGACCTGGGGTTTGGTGAAGACATCGGACTAGGACTTCTGTATCAATGCCTGTCAAAATCGCCAAATCCATGGTTATGGACAATGCTTGATACCCACATAATTTCTGAGTAGCATAGAAGTCAAAGAGAATTTAGATCAAAAGAAATGGATAAGTTGTTGATTAGAATCCATTCTAGACATTGCTATTAAGTTTTTAGTCAGGATCAAGACAAGAAATGATCATACCATGGATAAACATTGACAGAAGAAAGGCAGATATCGCAAAGCACATGCACATAGAAATTAGAATTAGACCCAACATTATTTATATAACATTAGAAATAACTCCGTAATGGCGTAATAAAAACCATTTGTATGATATATTATCCAGTAGGCCTACAATATACAGCTAGCAGGAGGGTACTGTTTTTTACAGCGTGGTCTAAACCAATAACATCTAAGTGTGATGCCACTGATGCAAGCTTTGATCCAACATCACCACTTAGGCACTTACAATAGAACAATTCTTGATCATATCATAAAGAAGAAAGTAAGCTCTTCAAGGCACAATGTGACGATAAAGAAAATCCTATAAATCATGATCTAAGAATATGTACTGCCCACAAATAACGGAGTCATGTGACAGAGTAAGAAAACCCAATCAAACAAGAATTTTTAAGTTGTATTTCGATTTTAAGTTACATTTTCCAGGACTAGGAAGAGGCTTCATAGTATCAATCAAAGTATTCCTATATTCAGTTTGCTAACAAAATAGGTCAGCACAAGTGCTTATATCAAGTACAACTGGTCATGCAGGGCTGCGTAATATGCTGAAACCCTCTTGTTGATGATTTGCATTCATTTTTTGGCGATTGAGATAAGCGTACATTGACGTCCATAGATAGCCTTTACCACTGACCAGCTGTGCAATCCATGACCTTCATCACTGCTTTATCATACTGCTGTTAAGATCAACTCTAAACCAAGCATACAATTTTCACCAAGAGAATGATGAGATTAATTGCTAAGATAGCAAAAGGTCCGTTTCTGAAAGCATATCCAACAGCAATCCCTCACAATATTCCAGTCCAATAATATTGCTCTAAATCATCGCCAACATGGATTATTACGGATAGATGATCATCAAGAACACCGAATGACAACATTATTGTGCAGAAGCCCAACAAACTAATCCGGTCGATTAGCGGAACATCACAGTACAAATCTAAAACAAAATATCATCCAAAGCAGCACAAGAACCAGAGATCATACAACTAGGCAGCAACAACCAATGCCATCTAAAGTGAGCACTCATCCAAGCATTGGTGCCATGTAGTTCCCAAACAATGATTACAAATGAATACGTCTCCCATAACCAAAGAAAATCTCATCAGGCTGCAAGAAACAATAAGGGGAGATCAAAGATTACACCTTGTCTCAACAGCTTGCTGCATATGGCATCACCTGCATGAAAGGCCCCAGTTACTGGTGTTCGGTGAGCAACTCGGCCAGGTACTAACTGCAAGAAACCAAGAATTGCGCAACAATCACAATACCATCGTTCATCAACAAACCGAACAGAGAGGATACGATAAACAAGCAATCTTAGCATCAAGAATTGGCCAAGAAACAGAGATGAAATCCACGCGCCGTTTTACCTATCAGCATCCGGGTTGCTTCTGATCTGCGGGGAGAGGTTCCTCGCGGGGGAGAACCCCTGGCTGCAGAGCCCCGACATGGCGGCGGCCCAGCGGAAGGACGGCAACCGAGGCTGTGCCCAAGAGGAGTGGCGATGGGAGAGGAAGAAGCGAGAGATAAAGAGGAGAGGAGAGAGAGAGAGTGTGCGGTGTGGGGTGGTAGGAAGAGGAGGTACAAAGGCTCGCTGCTTTAGGGTGCAGCCTCCAGCGGCAGCAGCCAGCGTAGGGGTTGGCAGCCGCTGCCGCTGTGAAACCCTTCTCTCGAGAGGTAGCCTTCGCTTTGCTCGGTCTCTCGAGTCTCAAGGTTGCAACACGCAACACGATACCAATGGAATTTTTGACAAAAAAACACGAAACAATAAAAGGGAAAATATAAAGGGCAAATGTCTTTCAGTTACGTCAGATCTACATTTAGTATATAATAATATTGTGGTATTGTGATTTTTATATAAATTATTTTTTAGAAATATCTATGTGATAGAGTCATCGTCATGTACGATTATTTGCTAGCTTGTGCGTGCTTGTTTACGTGGTGTGGCGTGTGTGTCTTTACTGCCTTTGGTCGGCCGCGTCGGTTGATGTCGAGGTGGGGATGCCGCCGAGAGCCTTGCCTTCATGAGCGAGCTTGAGGAGGCCGAGTTCCCCGCTTGTCCATGTGAACCGTCCGATCACATATAAGTGGCCCAGATGAGAGCCCTCCTTTATGACAACTTATATGTTAGATCCCCATGAATTGGACTATGGTGCTTATTGGTGATCCACCCCGGATCATGGAGAACCGTCATATCGCACATCAACGATCCATATGGATCAGAGGAAGGGACCTTTTTGTAGTAGACCTTTCTTTTACTCGATTATCGGTCCGACTTGCGGCGGATCTTGACCATGAAATCGACAACCTCCTCAATGCATGGCGGCCGTCGAATCGGCGAGCTCCGTGACGACGGGCGTCAACATCCACATGCAGTTTCAGTGCAGGACCTCAGCATCAAGCTGCTTCGTCTCTCCTCCGTTTTGATCGACAGCGTTGGTTTCGATGTCTACACGGAGGAGGATAGCGGCAATGGCTAATTTCCAGGCGACGCATTCGTTCTCTCCTCTTCCGTGGCCTCTTTGGCGATTGCTCTTCTCTCTCTCTCCTCTGTCGCGTTGGCCATGCATCTTTGCAGCCTGCTGATTGTTGAGGTTGATCAATCAAGGCTTCTCCAGGACGTCACCGTGCTCAAACATCACAAACCCAGAGTGCGAAGAAGAGGATCCTAACCTAAACGACACTCGTACACGAGACGAGATGATGGCCACACACATTTGCGCATAGCCTCGATCGGACACGGGATAGTCCGTACAACTGCACCATCAATCCCGCTCGTTTCGGCTTCAAGCTTCAGACTTATTTTTTACTATTTATAAATTTTATCTTTTTTTATCTTTTTCTAAACGTTTAGCTTTTTGAGCTTTTTTGCCATGCTTTTTTTCCGTATTCGTTTACGTTTTCCATGATGGGCTAGCATACTTTTTCTATTTTTAAATTTTTTAAATTTAATTATGTCAAATAAGTCACTTTCAGCTACGGTGAAATTTCAATCGCTACAGTGCAATTTCAGTCATAAGCTGTAGCTTTTCAGCCCAACCGAACGGTGCACCAATCGTGCAGGCTGAAACAGTGGCAGCAAAAAAAATTTAGATATACAACAAATATTGTAACAAGAGCATGGCAAAAAATGGTAAAATAAAATAAGGGGCAAAAAAGAGAGATAATTATGTCAGAAGTGGGATTTGAACCCACGCCCTCGTTAGAGGACCAGAACTTGAGTCTGGCGCCTTAGACCACTCGGCCATCCTGACCTTGCTGTTACCGTGCTAGTGAAAGATATTACACTATGTTGATGCACTGTACCATAGCTCCTTTTTCAGCGCATAAGAAAAGTACATGTTCGAGAACCATACCATGGAACACCTAACTGCTGAGTAAATTTTCATCAGAGACATCATATTTGAGTAGTTTTTACCTTTTGATGAAGATTTGCGGTAAAATACAAAACTTTCTTAACAGCATTTGCGAAACACATGTACAATTAGAAGTTCAGTACCTTGAATTCACAAACAATACAGTATCGTCCAGGGTTAGGCTACCAGACCGTTCTGTCATAGGAACAATATTTGCGGTAACATTTTATGCCAGTCTGTAGTACGTGACAGAATGACAGTGATTAGCTTGAAAGGAACCTGATTGCAATGCCATAAACACTTTCCAAAATATAGAACAGTGCTTTTGCAATTACAGGATGAAAATTATCTGTTCAAAATTTCACACATGATCAACACTTTGTTACAAAAGAACATATGAAAAACAGGTATTCAAAAGGCAATTTGCAGACCACCCGATCTGGGCAGCACCCACGAATGAACTGCAACTAATGGAAGATCCTGCAGATAAGAAGAAGAAAAAATTGATTCCTATTCCTGCATATAAAGAGACATAAATGAAACAGTCATGTAGCAAAATAAATGTTTTCTTCATTTTGCTATCTTCCCACTGCAACAGCTGTGTTTGAGTATCTGGATGAAGGTGATTACTGTTGCTTGCTGATTCACGCACCAGGGATCGGTCGTGCGGTGATGAATGGGGATAATGGAGTGAGACAAATCCAAGAGGAGCAGCAATGGCAGCATAGCCATATATACAACTGTGGAAATGAGCAATACGGGCACGCTTCGTCTAGAGGGGATGAACCTGGTACCATCCCCAGAGAGATGAGGGTGGAGAATGGATATGGGGTTATTGGGAGAAGAGAGGGAGGTCCTGCGTCTAGCTATTGGGACCTACTCAGAGCACACCTCTCTGATCCGTTGACGTGGGTATCTGCAAATAACTCTGTTGTTCTCATTGAAAGTTTTTGTTTAGTAAGCAATAGTTAGCTAGTTTGCCATCTTGATTCATTTGTAGTTTGTAGTGTGTTTCAGAGTATAATCTTGAGACTACCACATGCTGTCAAGTTTCAATTATCACTTTGTAGGTTAGTTGTATTTTCCCACCAAATCATGACTATTTATAGTACTTTTGGCCTTATACTTACGAACATGCTAATGTCTATTTGGTCATGCTACGCTACTCTTTGCCTCAGGCCTTAGATGAGTGTTGGTCATTTATAGCACTTGAGTTCATCATACCCAAATATCATGCTTGGTTGCGGTAATAGACATAATACTTAGGGAAAAAGAATTCGAATTTCGAACACCTTATTCATTTATCTTCCCATGTCTGAATTTGTAGAGGTGTTCTCATGGATGATGCAATGATTCTATCCTGTGGACATTCTTATGGAAGTAGTGGGATGCAGCATATCTACAGAATGGTTTGTCCAAGGATCCTTACCGCCTAATAGTTTCTCAAACTTTTGGCTCTAGTTTATTAAAATGTAGCTTACAATTTACATTCTCTGTATCCTGCTTGTTGCTACATCTGTTCATTGGTAATGTTTAAGACTTTCTTTCCCCAAGTTTGCTATGTTCATCTTAGTTACTTGGTGTGGATTCGAAGAATAGTGTTTTTCATTGTTACATTGCTTATGCAGCCTCAGGTTTGGCTTAAATCCAGTATGAAGCATGACATGTTCCAGTACGAAGCATGACATGTTCTTGCTTTTCTAGAGTATTAAAAATGCATTTCTAGAACTTATATGAAATGAAGGCTCCATTAATGTTCTTTTCCAATCATGGATTATGTTGCTCTTTTAGATGTGAACTGATATCTGGGGTCATAAGAACTAGAGGTATTTTTTAGTAATCAATTTGTTGTCAGCATGAGTAACACATCAGGTAAAATTTAATTTCAAGGTAAAACATTACTGAAACAATCCTGGAAATGATAGTAGCATATGCTACTTAAAGAAGGGTTGTTTGAAATTGCAAGTGCATGTGAAAGTGATATAGAACAGTTTCTGTCCCTGGCATGCAGAAAGCTTGTGGCAAATGTGGTCAGCCGATTACTGAGGACTCCATTCGTCCAAACTTGGGTATGGACTTAAATTGCTCGACTATTAATCACTGATATTTGTAAAGATTTGTTCTGTTTTGCGACTAAACTTCTTTCTATGCTGATTTACTTGGCGAATTTCGATGCTAGGTTGTGTACATATGAGTCTTTCCTATCCTTAGCTATGAGTGGCACCAACACTTTTAATACTTGGAGATCTAAGTTTAGGGATATTATGGGCCTTTTTTTTTTTGAAGTTTATAGTTTTTGGCTACTGCTTAGAGCTTTTGGGATGTTCGTGTGAGAGATTACAGAGTAATAGAAACTCACGTGTGGTTTTTGCCGATATAAATGAAGTCGGTGTAGTATATAATACAATTAACTAGTAGACTCTATCTTGAAAAGATACTCCGTTTAAAAGTTAGTTACTGTAGAAAAACTGAAAAGCAGCTTTTAGAAGCTGAAAAGAACATGCCCTATGTAACTTCTATAAATTGGTACCCATGGGTTGAATAATTTATTTTGCAAGATTTGGGATCAAATGGTTTATACTGAATTCAAACTGATGCCTGGCTGCCCTCATATCACTTCCTTCTACTACCAGCACATGCAAGACTTCACATGTACCATTCAACATCTTCTTCTAATCTGCCCTTGCTAGTTATTATGCATGCTTTTAAGTTTTTTCCCTGTCCATGCGCTGTCTGAACTCTGAACACAGTTTTCAGGACTGATGTAGGCAAGTAGGCAACCACATAAATCCCTGTTTATCATTCATGTCTACCTGTCAGTCTGCATACACTTCCGAGTCTTCTTTGAGCTATATCTCCCTGTCAGTCTGCATGCACTCCCATGTCTTTTTTTTAGCTATATCAGAGAAATCAATGCATGTCACATATGCTGATCCTTTTTTTAGCTTCCTTTCTGTCCTGTTAACCTCAGATTTCTGCATGTTTTCAGCTCTTCGCCTTGCAGTTCAGGCATTTAAACGCGAAGAAGATTCAGCAAAAGCATTGAAAAGAAGAAGAGAGCGCATTGAACAGGTATATACTTTTTTTCCAGCTTATTAATTAGTGTTCGAATTTGACAACTTTAAGTGTTACATGATGTTCTTAAATCTGTTCTCTCTCTAAAATGAGGACAAATGTGGCAATGATGATCCAAATCCAACCGAGCTTTCTAGAGGCAAAGGTGTTCAGTTTCCTTTTGCTGTCTTCGACCGAGTCATAATCAAGGTATTTTCTTTTTAGTCAACTAAACACTCGCTTTTGTTCTCTTTTTTTTCCTTGGAATAAGCAAAATGAATTTCCTCAGGGCAACAAGAGGACTCCAGAACGATTTGTGGGACGTGTAGCTGTTGTGACAGCACAGTGCTTAAATGGATGGTTAGCAACATTTTGTTCTTAATACAATCATCTTTCGAAAATCGAAACTAAACGCAATGCTATCGGTTGGCTGTGTTTAACAGGTATGTGGTGAAGACTTTAGACAATGCAGAGAGTGTGAAATTGCAATACCGTTCCTTGGCAAAGTTTGCTGATGGCGGCGAGTCTTCTGCTATGGTCTCAAACAATGCCCAAAATGCAAACTGGTTGTAAGGTACAAAGTAGGTCATTCCCTTGCAATCTCTGAAAGACCGATTCAAATTCATGTAGAAGCTGCCAAGGATCTCAAGTGGTGCGAAGTGCTAACATCCTAAATTCAGACTAGATTTTCTTTTTTCTTTTCTTTTTGTGGAGGAGATAGTTTAATGCGTGGAACATAAAGAAATGTTTCGGTATGTCAAGCACAAGCCAGTGTTACATCCATCATGCACTTCTTATCCTCAGCATTGCCATCTTAGGAATCTTTTTCCCTGTGAGTCGACTCAGGTACTGTTTGGTATTGCTTGAGCTACCATGAAAATGCCTACCTTCGTACCCCAGCATGACGATAGCACGTGATGTCAATGTCCTTGCAAAACTTTGTACCATTTCAGTACCCTATCATTCTGGTGATTGTACCATAAGCTAAATAAGGAAAGACAATATCCAAAGGGAGACAAAGAAACAACCCCTTTCACTGGCCAGTACACACAAATAAAATATGATGAAAACAATATCAATTCATAACAGCTTGAACACCTTCCCTTCTTGGGCCAAACAAAAATATAGTGTAAATTAAAAAATAGTAAAATGTGTATGTTATAAACGCATCCTTTGATTTACTGGCGGTTCCCTTTTTCTTGATACAAGTTGTTTTACCTCCCAGAAAGAGCAGTGAAGGGAGGACCGAGCGTACCTCGGCTGGGATGACTGCCAGGTGCACAGTCCACCCATCTAGACTTGTGCCGCGGCTGTCTTATTTTTGTACTACTGTTTATGTAAATAGTATCTCTTAAAATATATATGTATAGTTATGTTTAATGGTTAAAATGTATGCTAGAGTTTTTGTCTTATCTCGGTGTATATATTGGACGTGATATGTCGTTGAATGGTGAGTACGTTTTCGTTATTAAAAAAAGGAAGAGCAGTGAAGGACACAACAACGGTAAATGAAACCATACCATCTGGGACAACTTCTTCCCAACTACTGTATACCCGCGCTCGCCACGTGGCGCTACGCCGAGCCGTCCGATTGGTCTCGTTCCAGAAGCGCCTCCGAATCGACGGCGGCCGCTGCTGTCAGGCGCCCGCGCCGTGAGCCGCTCGTACAAGTCTCCCCTCCCCCGAAATCCAACTTCTTTTTCTTTCTCTCTCCTTCTCCGACCTCCAAGCCAAGAGGGAGGCGGCAGCGGGGAGCCTAGCTGCTAGGGTTTTTGATATCGCCGTCGCGCGCGCCGCCGCCATGGGGAGGGAGCTCCTGGAGACGTTCAACGCGGCCAAGAAGACGGCCGACGCGGCGACCGAGGAGGACGACTCGCCGGAGGCCGACCGCTGCCTCGACGCTCTGCGGCGGCTGCGCGCCATCCGCGTCACCACCGACGTCCTCGATCCGATTTTGTGGTTGCAAAGAAATCTGCCTGTGGCCTCGTTGTGTCGTTTCCGGCGGATGCGTGCGGCGGCGGCAACTTGGCGAGGAATTAGTCGGCGAAATGCGCCTTGTTGCTTTGAATTTGGATTTCTGTGCCTTTTGATTCGGTTGGTTCGGCAAAATATACGGTGTGTCTGGGAGAGATTTTATTTTTCCCTTTTTAAGGCGACGGGTGAATAGATGCGAAAAATTGGGCCTCTTTATTGGGATTAGATCTTGTGGGTGTCTATCGTTATTGGGGGTGGAAAGATGATACCTTTTCTTCTTTTCTATAGCTCAGATTGATGGGTTTGTTGGAGGGTGTTCGGTGTAGGGATGTCTGGAAGCGAAGGCAGGTGGCTGGGATTTGCGAAATGCTACAGTTTTAGCTGATGGATATGATATTCCTATGTTGCAATTGCCATTCAGGGTGGCTGAGATTAGTGAACTCTTTTCTAGTTCGTATCAAAACTTGGCCTTTGAAGTGATGCAATGTGAGCTGGGTGGATGGGTGATTTGTGTTTTGGTAGCTGCTAACCATACTCAGTGGCGGAGCTTGAGCCAAAATTTAGAGGGGGTCATTAGCAAGTGATATATGAACTATGCAAGCAAGGGATGGCCATTTGAAGCCTATTCAGTAAATAGTAACCCCAAACCTACTATTTTTGACTGACCATACTACTTCTACTATTTTAATCTTGATGGGGATTCTGCATTCAGTGATCTCCCAAGCATCACGTTCAAATTTTGTGTGATTAACTATCATAGGTTGTCTCCTGACAAAGAGAAGAGTGTAAAATTGTGTGTTGGTAGTGAGTGAGTTCGTGTTGTAGCTTGGGATTCTGTTTTGACGGGAGATGCATGTGAAACTGATGTGAGTGAAAATGTGAGATGCATGTGAAACTAATGCATGCCTTATATGAAATCTGCGTTTCACAATTTCAGAAAAGAAGAGTGAAAAATACTTCAGAATTGGCTGGTCTTTGGTTCAAGTGGTAATGTGAGAGGCTGACTTGGTAGGAAAAGCATGTGGAACATGAACAACTTAGATATCTAAGATGGAAGAAATATTTTATAGCTTTAGGGAAAGCCATGAATTACAGAAGCTTTACTTCCATACTAGAGACATAAGTCGTCACATTTGACACGCCTTTCCTGAAAAGGCAGCTTCCCATACGGCTATTTGAACCAATCAGCACTCTGCTCCCAACTCAATTTCACATAATCTCTTTTGACATTGTAGCAGCTTCCCAACTGTTAAGGTGCCACGTACTCTGCACAGTGCACACTTCCCAACAGTTATCTTCTCATGGATCCACTCTAGTCTTTTACCAGCTATAGTCTTTATAATTTACTTTTAGTTTTACACCTTTGTGATTTAACTAGGGAAAGTTCTCTATGATGAAAGTTCTTTTGAATGGATTGGGCTATAAGTCTTTCCCCAAAACATCTATGTAAGCGATAAGTGCCATGGGGCTAAAGAAGTAAATCTGAGTTTCAGTTTCTGGGACTCCTAAAGAGGCTGTGGTATCTATTTTCCTTCATGTGAGTTTTTAAACATTGCGTGATTCCAATTTAGGAAGCTGGTTAAGTCTTAAGTTTGCTAAACTTCCTTATCTTCTATTTGTGCAAAGCATATCTAATTGCATATACCATCACATCTGACATTTCATGCTTGGAACACCCATCAATTAAGGAACAAAAATATTTTGAGCATGAGTCAGAACTTGGCAAACACTTTTATTATGAGCAGTGAGACTCCTTTTGAGGGCCTATGCATTTATTAAATATGTTTGGTTGTGGGATTGTGAAACATCTTGTGTGAAGTGACTTGTTAAGTAAAATTATGTTTGCACAGAAACTTAATTCATCGACATAAGATTTTGGTATCAAACTTCTGCTTCCTCTCTTAACTGGTTACTGTATATTTCCTTCTACTATTTTGCCTGTAGTTCTTTTCATAGGACTTGGGAGCTTAGTACGCATTAGCTTGTGTTTTCTTAGGTTGCAAACGTCTTCGGTACCTTACTAAGCACCCTCACTCAGGCATACAAGCGATGGCTACAGACCTTTTTTGGTACTGGAAGAATGTTGTTCTTGAGGAGACAGGAAAGAAAAATGGCACCTCAGAGAATGAAAGATCAAATAACTCTGCAGCAAGGGCTGAGAAGGCTCAGCCCATGAAGGTTGACAAGAATTCTGCATCAGCAAGTGTGAAGGTTGAGAAGAGAGATGCGGATGTTAGGGGTCAGAAGTCTGAGAGTGTTAAGGTTGAGAAAATTGCCAATAATGGTTCCAAAGCTCAACCTGTCAAGGTAGAGAGGGTTTCGAAGGAAGTTAGTAGAACTCCTGGTGCAAAGAAACCATATTCTGTTCCAAACGCCCCCCCAAAACTGACATCCCTTGTCAAATGCAATGATGCAACTCGAGATAAAATCTGGGAACTACTTGCTGATGCCTTCTCCAGGGTTTCTGGAGAGACTAGCAAGGATGACAGAGAGGAAGTGAGAAACATCTTAGATGAAGTAGATGCATGTGACCCATTCAGAGTTGCTGTGACAGTGGAGTCTGCATTGTTTGAGAGGCTGGGATGTTCCACTGGGGCTTACAAGGCAAAATACAGATCAATAATGTTCAATCTGAGGGCTGATAACAACACTGACTTCCGGAGAAGGGTTCTCCTTGGTCAAGTGAGGCCTGAGAGGCTTGTAGACATATCCCCCGAAGAGATGGCTAGTGACTCAAGAAAGCACGAGAATAAGAAGATAAAGGAAAAGGCTCTGTTTGAATGCGAGCGGGGAGGACCACCAAAGGCAACGACTGATCAGTTCAAGTGCGGCAGATGTGGTCAGCGGAAGACGACTTACTATCAGCTGCAGACTCGGAGTGCTGATGAGCCTATGACAACATTTGTGACATGTGTGAACTGCAACAATCACTGGAAGTTCTGCTGAGCGCCAACTTGCTAAACTGCTGAAATGTTTACCCTTTTAGCATGTCATTCGAATTTGGCAGGCAGGTTGGTTTCAGTTTTCCATATACCAGGAGCCTGTTTCCTTTTTTTCCTCTTCCTCTTTCGAAACCTGATTTATTCAGATTGTACTAGTTGACCGCATAAATATTGTTTACTTAATTACCATTACCTGTTGTACGTCAGTGTTGGATGGCTATGTGGTTCGTGTGTAACTTTTATAAGGGGATTGTTGTATGGTAGTCGTATGCTCACATAGTGAATCATGGTGTGTTAGATCATAGATGATGATGATAGATGAGGTCAACTATCTCCATGTACCATGAAGCTACTACTACTACTACTACTACAACCATAAGGTCAAGAGCACAAGACTACTCATCAGATGGTGTAAGCTCAATTTCGGACAGCATGTAGTATGATGTAGACATTCTGCTACTACAATCAGAAGGCCAAGAGCCCAAGACTACTCATCAGATGGTGTAAGCTCAATTTCCGGCAGCATGTAGTATGATGTAGACATTCATGTTCTTGTGCCTACTTACAATGGTGTACCTGTTCTTCTCTTTGCAAATGCTCCGCCTCCTTATGCCCGGGGGATTCTAGCCCCCGCAGCGCAGCCACGTCCCCCAGGCGGCTCAGCATGAAAGAGGCTGCAGCGCGCGTGGGGCCGATTTTCAGACGGTCGGTAGAGTGGTTTTCCAGTTTTTCGAAATTACGATGATCCTTGGTTCTCGCGAATAGGTCTTTAGTTTTTTAAACCCTCTCCTTTGGGAGCCCCGCGGTTTCGAAAATTGCGCGGATCCTCGGTTGTTTACGTCTGGTCCTCGGTTTTGCAAACAAACCCCGGTCCCTGTTTTTCCACTGCTTTTGAAAGGCCCCGCGTTATCCGAATTCCCGCACGGGTCCCTGCCTCACGCATGTGTCCTCGATTTTGCTAAAGAGCCCTCATCCCTGTTTTTTGCAAATAAACCCTCCGGTTCCTCCAAATTACGTACCCATCCTTAATTTTTAAAAACACCCTTCTCACGAATTTTTCCTCTTTATTTCGGTCCACACGTAGCTAGCGCGTGGGCGCCGCTCATGTTTCTAGTTGACTCGATTGCAGGACCAATGTGCCGCCCTGTCCAACTCTTGAAGTAGAGGAGCATTCTAGAAACGCCGCAAGGGCATGTCTGGCATTTTCCATTCAGCTCACCCCCATGTCACCGATTTAGGTGACTACAGTCTTGTTCTTTTTGTCTTTTGATTTCTTCGGCAATCGAAACAAACGAGGTGACTTTCTCATCCGCCTTTTTGAAATCACTTTTCTAAACCGTTTTTCGAGAAGGTCGGTGCATGTATCGTCCACATCAGCGTTTTTACTGTCTCGAAAAGCATAGTAAAAAACTATCAAGCGTAGCCTAAAAGAAGATGCCCTACAATGCAAATCAGAAAATATGCCACAAATCAGTTGCTAAACCACCGGGGCGTACATCCCATCCTGAAGCCTAGCAACCCGACACTCAGCTATTCCCATTTCTTTCTTGGAACTGAAGCTTTGCCTCTTTTCGAAGGATTATCTTCGTAAATAAAAATCTGGTTTTGAAAGAAGTAAAGAACATTCGAAAACAAATCTTCTTGTAGTCTCTTTTAAGCTTATTGTTCTAGCACATTTGACACTGTTATAAACACCTTCCAATTCAAATACAAAACTATTATACAAAACCTCATGTATCACCTGTTCCAAACTTTAAGTTTCCAGTCCCAACAAAAACAACATTTTTTAAGGGCCTACTTCAAAGGGCTTATAAACCGGGGCTTATAGTTTTTTTTTGTATGTATTATGGCCGCAAAAGTACTGTAGCGGCTGTTAGCTTTTTATAAATTAAAATATAAAAATAGTAAAAATTAAAAAAATTGAAAAACACTGCTAAATCTTGGGACAATAAAAGAATGAGGAAAAAGACAAAAAACATACAAAAACTATTTCACCTAAATCTATTTAGAGCGAGGTAAATCATTCAAGTATTCAACAATATTTATGTAAAAGCTAAATCTATTTAGAGCGAGGTAAATCATTCAAGTATTCAACAATATTTATATAACGTCATGCCTCATGCGGTAATATTATTTATACCAGATACCGACCTAAATCACGAGAACACCGTGTGACCAAACTATTTCAACTAGCCTACCTTTCTTCTAAAAGAAGTCATAAACCTTTTAACCCATCCATTAACCGCCTCCCATGTTCCAAGAATATCCACACCATCCTATTTCCGGGAACAGGAGATTCCTATCCGATACTCTCACGTGAAACTCCCAAACTACCCTCAACCTCCCTCCTTTAGTCCCCACCTCCACCAATTCCCCACGTCTTCCCGCTTCCACCGCAACCCCACAAGCCGCACGCCGCCGCATCAACACCGGAAACCCTAACCCTAAACCCTACCCCGAGCTTTCCACCCCCACGCTCCCATGGCGGGGCGCGGAGGCTAAGCGTAGCCAACCCGATCACACAGCCGCATGGATTGAGTGGGTTCGAAGGCATGGGTCCAAACCCTAGCCTGGTGGAGCTGGCCGCGGCGGCGGCGGAGGCGGCGCCGGCGCGGGGACGCGTGGTGCGGATCCTCGTGCGCGACGCCGACGCCACCGATTCGTCGTCGAGCGAGGACGAGGCGCCGCTGCCACCGCAGCCGCGGAGGGAGAGGGAAGGGGATGGCGGGCATGAAGCGCCGCGTGATGGAGGCTGGGAGGAGGCGTCTGGGGCGAGGCCGGTCGTGCGGTTCCGCGGCGTGCGCAAGCGTCCGTGGGGCGGTGGGCCGCGGAGATCCGCGACCCGCACCTTCGCCGCCGCGTGTGGCTTGGCACCTTCGACACCGCCGAGGAGGCCGCCGCCGCCTACGACGCTGCCAACATCCGCATCCGCGGTTCCAGCGCTGCCACCAACTTCCCCTCCGCTCGCTGCTGGCCGCCACCGGAGTCCAAGCCGACCATCTCGCCACTTCCTGTACCAGCTAAGCCGATCGCCCTGCCACCAGGACCAGTGAAGCCGACCGCCCCTCCACAGGTGAAGGAGGAGGGTGGGAGCTGTGCCGGCCAGGTGAAGGAGGAGAGCATTAGCTGTGAAGTTGAGGCGCACACCATGAAGCCAATGTGGGCGATGATCACCGGCAAGCGCAAGAAGCGATCAGGCTGTGGCACCCATGTTCGCCCCTTCCATGCCGCCTCCACCTGCATGGAGGAAGTTGGTGGGGCCTGAGGGTCCAACTATCCGTAATTATTATCATTTGCAGCTTTATTATTCTGTCTAGAATCGTTAGAACTTGGTATTGTGTAATTCTGGTTGGTATTAAACTGTTGATGTGAAAACTTAGACTATGCGTGTGATATGATTGGTGATGCTCTAATGTATAGATGGTATTATTGCTATCACCAGTAATATTTTGGTATTCCGTGTGATGCTGTATGGAGCGCATGGATTTGTTGTGGAACTGATGTGTTATATTCAAACTAAACCTTTTGATGTGATACGTAGTAGTGGTCTTGGGTCATTAACAGATGTTTGTTGAAATGTTGCAAGAATTGGTTATTAAGATTATCTTTGTGAATTCTGCTGCAGAACATACACACATTAGCAGTTTTTTCGGTTACAGTGTAGTAACAAAGTTAAATGTTTTGTCAGATTTGCCTTTTTCGGTTATACTGTTGTAGTATGAAAAAGGTTATACCATTGTAGCATAATTGAATGCTTTTCAGTATGTCTTTCCAGGTATTAACTTTGCCATGGCCCATGACAGGGTTATATTTACTATCCAATCACCTCGTCGAATTCGAATCCTGAAAACAACGATGTTCAGTTAGTACTAGTCTATTTTGTTTCTTGGTCTGATTTATGGCAGCTGCCTGCTTAACAGAAACCTGTTTGAGCTGCAACATTTTTTTGCAGCTGAAGTCCATGGCATCTTATAGTCACGATTTTAGTTTCATCAACAGGATGTGTTCATTGAGTATATTAATTAATAATTAACTTGTGCTCTTAAATCTTGAGCTGTTTTAATCTTTGGTCGTGTTAAGTTCAGGATTTTTTCTGCCTACATCGAGAAATACACTGCTTTTCTTTTGTGGCATGTTGTGAATGAAATTCTTCTCGTTGTATCGGTGCATATGGAACTGTGCTCATGTCTTGCTTATCTGTTAGCAGCAGAACTGGGTAGAAGGATATTTGGTCTCTGCCTGAGATAATCTTTGCAGAACTTAATATGGATGAGTCAATGGCTTCGTGTGGTGTACAGATGATTCTGCATCAGGGATATGCAGTTCATTGCTTATTTTTGACTTGCGCATGATATGGCTCTGCATAGAGCAGAAAGATTTGTTTTATGGCATGGTGATTGTCGGCGAGTCTTGAGATTTGGTCTGCTTCCTTTTATTTGAAAGGTGTATGCAGTGCTGCGCTGGTATATTGTTATTTTCCTGCGCCCATAGAAGGTGAATTGTTTTGAGGAGGGCCTGTTTTTTTTTTTTTTTTTGCCTGAGGTTTATGGTTGTGGTTCATAGTCTACAAGTGTTCGTGCGAACAAACTAAAAGCTAATAAGCCGTTTTAAAACAGCAACAGAAAAACAACTCTGTTTATTTGTTCAAAGGCCATAAGCAGCTCCGTTTATTTGTTCAAGGGTCATAAGCTAAATGCTGAAAATAACAGGCCTGCTATACGATACAGAAGTACCTGATCCTGAAAGGTGACCTGGACTGAGCTTACATCTCTACTCGACTCTGCTTTTGCGTTCCGCTCAGTTGGGCTATCATGCGTGGGCTGATGGCTTCCGGCTGAAGAAGCCCGAAGTAGCTCGGAGCCAGAGCGGTGTGTCGGTGGATGCAGCTTTTTTGAAGCCCCAAAGCCGCATTTACATGACGCCACCTACCCCGCAAGCAGCTGCACTTTCCCCCACCCACGGATACCCCCCGCACCCATCGTTCAACGATTGCGCCATCTCCACCCCCCCTCCTCCAGTCCTGGCCGTGGCAACCCCCTCCGCGGCGGCCACTTGGGCCCTCCTACCCCGGCAGTGGGCTTTCGTCCCTGTGCCCATCCGCGGCGGCCTCGCCGTGGTGCAGTCGCAGATCTGGGGCCGTAGAGTCCCGCGGCGGATCCGGAATCTTCGGTTGGGCCAACGAGGCGAGCTTCGCCGTCCGCGACCTACGGTGCCTCCGGTCACGTACGCGCGGCCCCTCCATTGTGACCACTCACAAGCTCGGGCGAGGTCTCTGTCGGGTCGGCCTAGCAATTTGCGCAAACATCCTCGTGGTGACCACCCCGCCCCCATTAAGGTTTGACCCTTTCCCTTACCCGTACTTTCGTTTATAGCTTACTTCCCCTTGTGTAGAGAGACGGGTATGGTTAGCTATCGTGTTTGCTACGGCATGTCCACCACCTTTGCTATCGCACTTGGCCGCCATGGCTGCAGATGGCCCTGGCTACCTAGAGCAATGAGAGCACGCATGTATTCCTGCAAGTATGCACCGAGGAGGTGGAGGCACAGAACCAGCCGTATTCACGGTTGAACACGCTGGACAAGCAAAACCTTCTCCGTAAGTTCACAGAGCGAACTGGCTTGCCGTACACCAGCAAGTAAATGAAGAACAGGTGGGAGCAACTGAGTCGTGATTACAACAAATGGAAGGGATTGAAGCTTCGTGCGACGGGGCTTGGCGTCGACCCTGACACCGGCTGCATCGAGACAAGCGATGATTGGTGGGCTGCTGCCGATGGAGTAAGTTCCAATTGGCTAATGCACTGATCTTTGTATTACTTTCACCGCGCACAAAGCTGCAATGAAGGAGTGATGTAACATCGTGCCATTGCAGGGAAAGTCGGGGATGCGCAAATTCAGGGCCATAGTTGCTCGCAACGAGGACCTGTTGGAAGTCGTCTTCGGCAACACCACCACGAGCGAGTGTGCATTCGTGTCGGGTTTGGACGACATCGGCCTGGACACCGAGGACCTCACAAAAAGCTGAGGAGATGCCGGCAGTATGCATACCCCAATGCAGACCACTGGCAGCGGTCTAATGGCGGACTCGTCTAGGAGCAAGAGGCCATGCCCTGCATCGACGTACCCAAGCAGCAGTCGACCAGGGAAGCGTGTCGATCATGAAGTAAAACTGAAGCGACTGGTGGACCTATGTGAGAGGAGTCTCATGCCGTCCACTCGGGGCTCTGGCTCAAGTGTGACATTCCGTGAGCTACGTTCCACAAGGAAAGACTTGCTGAGGCTGATGAAGATGGTGAAAGAAGCGGGGGCTACCGAAGGAAGCAACGAGTACTACTATGCGTCCCAACTTTTCATGAAGACAGAGTGCCGCGATAGCTTCCTATCAATGGAAACCAATGAGGGTCAACTCGATTAGATCAGGCGTACATGGGAAAGGAGAGGAGACCTGTGAGGAGAGGGTGCCGTTAGTTCTTTTTCAGTTCGTTTCGTTCGTTTACTTCAGTTCCTTGCCAGTGCGTGTCTTCAGTTCGTTTAATTCGTTCACTGCAGTTCGTTACCAGTGAGCTAAGTGTCTTTGGTATTTACTTGCGTCATCTGTGTTGTAAACATTTCACATGCAACGCTGTGTCATTCAGTTCGTTTGCTGCTGTGTACGAGTATGCATGTTGCCACTCTCTTTTCCATTGCTATGAATGAGTGCCGTCTTTTTTCCATTGCTGTGTACGAGTATGCATGCTACCGTCAATCTTTTCCATTGCTGTGTATGAGTGCCGTCTCTTTTCCATTGGTGTGTATGAGTATGCATGCTACCGTCAATATCTTCCATTGCTGTATATGAGTATGCATGCTGCTGTGTCATTCAGTTCGTTTAACATGCATGCTGCCGTCTCTTGGTTTTGCAGTTCTTTGAAAGGTAGAAGAAACACAAGATCAAGAGGCAAAAACAGAGCAATGGAAACTTAAGGTATGAGTTAAGCAGGAGTGCAGGACAAAAGAAGAGATAAGAGGAACAATATTTTATGCTAGTGAGACCAAAAAAATGTTGACAGGTAAACTGGACAGAATAGAAATAAACTGCATAGCAGTGTAAAAATAATAGTTATTATGTAGAGAAACTCTTATTCATTACCACATTATGGGTTAAAAAAAAGTAGCTAGTTGAAGGTTCCTGAACATATTTGCCCACAAGAGTAGAACACACAATCCAATGCTATGATCATGAACAGGTCATGGAATAAAAAGCATGGAGATTGGTGATAGATCCCTTGCATAGGAAGACAATTCCAACAGACTTACTAAACTTACTGTGCAACCAACAGAGTTTAACCCACAAATTTGCAGACTTAAGCAATATTTTAATAATGTAAATGCTAAACAAAAATTAGATTGCTATGTAAAATGCTAAAGAAAAATCGGATTGCTATAACTACATGTTAGCATAATAATACCTAATAGCTCAAGTAGCAATAGTATTTCAGTTTAAGTGGATGCAAATCAAGCATTGTAAACTTCAGTTACCTTCCTGGATCTTTGATGGAACCCTTTCCTCTAATAAAACACGACAGCCAGTGGATGCTTCTACCCACTTTAGAGAATTACCTCTAGGTCCTAGAATGCTCCCCACAAAATTGAACTGGGGCAAAAGTGAAAATTATATCAACAAAGAGATTAGAATGACTCAATCATTATCTGTGTGAACTTCAAGAGAAACTGCACAAGTTGGAGGAGGCATACATTCGGATAAGAATCAACTGGGACCTCCAAATGTAGAATCTTCTTTGCAAAATGAGAGCTAGGGCTTGGTGGCGCTCCTTGCCAGTCCACACTGGTTCCTTCAGGAAAACCTAGTCTCTTTTGCATGATGCAAAAAAGGCAAACACAAATGCTTTATCAGTATTTTTGACCCAAAAAACATTTCAAGCATGTGCACAACATGAATAGCGATCAATCTTTTCACACCGACCACCCCCAAAAAGCACATCTTGCATGATGTTATCATAGTAGTACACTACACCTCTGAAATGTCACTATCATTTAAGCATGTATGGGGTTCATTTGTACAGACAATAATGACTATAACTGCCAGAGTGAAAGCACATCACATCTGGAGTATGGAAGTCTAAAACAGTGATCTATTGTATTGCAAATACGTTTTGTCGAATGCGTACCTCTTGGTAGAGTCCACTCGAAGGACTGAACCCGTTGCCAGGGAGATTAGACCTGGGGTTTGGTGAAGACATCGGACTAGGACTTCTGTATCAATGCCTGTCAAAATCGCCAAATCCATGGTTATGGACAATGCTTGATACCCACATAATTTCTGAGTAGCATAGAAGTCAAAAGAGAATTTAGATCAAAAGAAATGGATAAGTTGTTGATTAGAATCCATTCTAGACATTGCTATTAAGTTTTAGTCAGGATCAAGACAAGAAATGATCATACCATGGATAAACATTGACAGAAGAAAGGCAGATATCGCAAAGCACATGCACATAGAAATTAGAATTAGACCCAACATTATTTATATAACATTAGAAATAACTCCGTAATGGCGTAATAAAAACCATTTGTATGATATATTATCCAGTAGGCCTACAATATACAGCTAGCAGGAGGGTACTGTTTTTTACAGCGTGGTCTAAACCAATAACATCTAAGTGTGATGCCACTGATGCAAGCTTTGATCCAACATCACCACTTAGGCACTTACAATAGAACAATTCTTGATCATATCATAAAGAAGAAAGTAAGCTCTTCAAGGCACAATGTGACGATAAAGAAAATCCTATAAATCATGATCTAAGAATATGTACTGCCCACAAATAACGGAGTCATGTGACAGAGTAAGAAAACCCAATCAAACAAGAATTTTTAAGTTGTATTTCGATTTTAAGTTACATTTTCCAGGACTAGGAAGAGGCTTCATAGTATCAATCAAAGTATTCCTATATTCAGTTTGCTAACAAAATAGGTCAGCACAAGTGCTTATATCAAGTACAACTGGTCATGCAGGGCTGCGTAATATGCTGAAACCCTCTTGTTGATGATTTGCATTCATTTTTTGACGGCGATTGAGATAAGCGTACATTGACGTCCATAGATAGCCTTTACCACTGACCAGCTGTGCAATCCATGACCTTCATCACTGCTTTATCATACTGCTGTTAAGATCAACTCTAAACCAAGCATACAATTTTCACCAAGAGAATGATGAGATTAATTGCTAAGATAGCAAAAGGTCCGTTTCTGAAAGCATATCCAACAGCAATCCCTCACAATATTCCAGTCCAATAATATTGCTCTAAATCATCGCCAACATGGATTATTACGGATAGATGATCATCAAGAACACCGAATGACAACATTATTGTGCAGAAGCCCAACAAACTAATCCGGTCGATTAGCGGAACATCACAGTACAAATCTAAAACAAAATATCATCCAAAGCAGCACAAGAACCAGAGATCATACAACTAGGCAGCAACAACCAATGCCATCTAAAGTGAGCACTCATCCAAGCATTGGTGCCATGTAGTTCCCAAACAATGATTACAAATGAATACGTCTCCCATAACCAAAGAAAATCTCATCAGGCTGCAAGAAACAATAAGGGGGAGATCAAAAGATTACACCTTGTCTCAACAGCTTGCTGCATATGGCATCACCTGCATGAAAGGCCCCAGTTACTGGTGTTCGGTGAGCAACTCGGCCAGGTACTAACTGCAAGAAACCAAGAATTGCGCAACAATCACAATACCATCGTTCATCAACAAACCGAACAGAGAGGATACGATAAACAAGCAATCTTAGCATCAAGAATTGGCCAAGAAACAGAGATGAAATCCACGCGCCGTTTTACCTATCAGCATCCGGGTTGCTTCTGATCTGCGGGGAGAGGTTCCTCGCGGGGGAGAACCCCTGGCTGCAGAGCCCCGACATGGCGGCGGCCCAGCGGAGAGGACGGCAACCGAGGCTGTGCCCAAGAGGAGTGGCGATGGGAGAGGAAGAAGCGAGAGATAAAGAGGAGAGGAGAGATAGAGAGAGTGTGCGGTGTGGGGTGGTAGGAAGAGAGGAGGTACAAAGGCTCGCTGCTTTAGGGTGCAGCCTCCAGCGGCAGCAGCCAGCGTAGGGGTTGGCAGCCGCTGCCGCTGTGGAAACCCTTCTCTCGAGAGAGGTAGCCTTCGCTTTGCTCGGTCTCTCGAGTCTCAAGGTTGCAACACGCAACACGATACCAATGGAATTTTTGACAAAAAAACACGAAACAATAAAAGGGAAAATATAAAGGGCAAATGTCTTTCAGTTACGTCAGATCTACATTTAGTATATAATAATATTGTGGTATTGTGATTTTTATATAAATTATTTTTTTAGAAATATCTATGTGATAGAGTCATCGTCATGTACAGTTATTTGCTAGCTTGTGCGTAACTGTTTCTGTGGCGTGGCGTGTGTGTGCTGCCTGCACTGGTCGGCCGCGTCGGTTGATGTCGAGGTGGGGGATGCCGCCAGAGAGGCACTGCCTTCATGAGCGAGCTTGAGGAGGCCGAGTTCCCCGCTTGTCCATGTGAACCGTCCGATCACATATAAGTGGCCCAGATGAGAGCCCTCCTTTATGACAACTTATATGTTAGATCCCATGAATTGGACTATGGTGCTTATTGGTGATCCACCCCGGATCATGGAGAACCGTCATATCGCACATCAACGATCCATATGGATCAGAGGAAGGGACCTTTTTTTGTAGTAGACCTTTCTTTTACTCGTATTATCAGTCCGACTTGCGAAAAAGCGGATCTTGACCACTGAAATCAGCAACCTCCTCAATGCATGGCGACCGTCAGAATGCGGCAGAGCTCCGGCGAGCGACGGGGCGTCAACATCCACATGCGCTTTGGTCAGGGACCTCAACATCAAGCGCGCTCTCTCCTCCGTTTTGATCGACAGCGTTGGTTTCGATGTCTACGCGGAGGAGGATAGCGGCAATGGCTAATTTCCGAGCGACGATTCGTTCTCTCCTCTTCCGTGGCCTCTTTGGCGATTGCTCTTCTCTCTCTCTCTCGTCGCGTTGGCCATGCATCTTTGCAGCCTGCTGATTGTTGAGGTTGATCAATCAAGGCTTCTCCAGGACGTCACCGTGCTCAAACATCACAAACCCAGAGTGCGAAGAAGAGGATCCTAACCTAAACGACACTCGTACACGAGACGAGATGATGGCCACACACATTTGCGCATAGCCTCGATCGGACACGGGATAGTCCGTACAACTGCACCATCAATCCCGCTCGCTTTCGCTTCAAGCTTCAGACTTATTTTTTACTATTTATAAATTTTATCTTTTTTTATCTTTTTCTAAACGTTTAGCTTTTTGAGCTTTTTTGCCATGCTTTTTTTCCGTATTCGTTTACGTTTTCCATGATGGGCTAGCATACTTTTCTATTTTTAAATTTTTAAATTTAATTATGTCAAATAAGTCACTTTCATTACGGTGAAATTTCAATCGCATAAAGGTAATTTCAATCATAAGTCAGCTTTTCAATTTAACCGAACGGTGCACCAATCGTGCAGGTGAAACAGTGGCAAAAAAAAAATTTAGATATACAACAAATATTGTAACAAGAGCATGGCAAAAATGGTAAAATAAAATAAGGGCAAAAGAGAGATAATTATGTCAGAAGTGGGATTTGAACCCACGCCCTCGTTAGAGGACCAGAACTTGAGTCTGGCGCCTTAGACCACTCGGCCATCCTGACCTTGCTGTTACCGTGCTAGTGAAAGATATTACACTATGTTGATGCACTGTACCATAGCTCCTTTTTCAGCGCATAAGAAAAGTACATGTTCGAGAACCATACCATGGAACACCTAACTGCTGAGTAAATTTTCATCAGAGACATCATATTTGAGTAGTTTTTACCTTTTGATGAAGATTTGCGGTAAAATACAAAACTTTCTTAACAGCATTTGCGAAACACATGTACAATTAGAAGTTCAGTACCTTGAATTCACAAACAATACAGTATCGTCCAGGGTTAGGCTACCAGACCGTTCTGTCATAGGAACAATATTTGCGGTAACATTTTATGCCAGTCTGTAGTACGTGACAGAATGACAGTGATTAGCTTGAAAGGAACCTGATTGCAATGCCATAAACACTTTCCAAAATATAGAACAGTGCTTTTGCAATTACAGGATGAAAATTATCTGTTCAAAATTTCACACATGATCAACACTTTGTTACAAAAGAACATATGAAAAACAGGTATTCAAAAGGCAATTTGCAGACCACCCGATCTGGGCAGCACCCACGAATGAACTGCAACTAATGGAAGATCCTGCAGATAAGAAGAAGAAAAAGAATTGATTCCTATTCCTGCATATAAAGAGACATAAATGAAACAGTCATGTAGCAAAATAAATGTTTTCTTCATTTTTGCTATCTTCCCACTGCAACAGCTGTGTTTTCAAATTAGATATTTATAAGTCCAGTGTTGCATGTCAAAATCCTACACAGCAATGATCAATTATTCCTTGCAATTCTAAACAAAGGAAAGCTAACTTCACTCTTATTCAAATAGTCTAAGGTCAGTAGAGTGAAACCATATCTTTAGAATTAAAAAGAAATATATTTTAGTGACTTCAAGGGACTTCAGACATTATATAACGAGGAATTCATTTACCTAGACAAGCTCGATGTAAGCCATAGGTGCATTATCTCCCCGCCTTGGAAATGTTGGGATGACCCTTGTGTAGCCCCCCTCTCTTTCCCCATACCTGTCTGCAACCTCAGCAAACAACGCATGGACTATATGCTTCTCATAAATAAATGCCAGAGCCTGCCTCCTCTTGTGAAGAGATCCATCCTTTGCCAGCGTGATCATCTTCTCAACATACTTCCTCATCGCCTTTGCCCTTGCCTTGGTAGTCTTTATCCTTCCATGCTTAAGTAGCTGTGTGGTCAGCCCACGCAGAAGTGCTTTCCGCTGATCTGGAGGTCTGTTAAGTTTAGGAACACGTCTCCCATGTCTCATTGCCACTATCCTTCCGCGGGCATCAATACCAAACAAACGGTGCTCAAAGCTTGAATTCTCTACAGTATGTTTGACAAAGTCAATGAATGACTTTACCGCACATTTCATAGGAATTTTCAGACAAATACATCCAAAATTTTGCATTAGTGCGACGTTCTCAAGAAACTTGGCTTGGAAGGCTGAAACCTTGGCATATTTTGGCATGTAAAAAGCCAAGCAAAGCAGATAAGATTGCAATACCTTCAAATGTTTTAGGTACACAAAACTAGATGTCTTGTGCATTGGCATCTTAAAACTGTCACTCAAAAGAAATAGTAGGTGTGTGGCAAATGCGCGTAAAGAGAAATGTAAAAGGTTGCTTAACACAAATGCGTCTGCATTCTGCGCATGAATACTTGTCTTCATCTATCTAGATTCTAGACACGACAAAGAACACTACCATTTTGTTGTTGGAGTGTTGTTGGACAACTACGAGCATACATTCGCACCTCAAATTCATCATCGAGCATTCAATTCATATTTTAAAGCATATTAGCATGCATCCTTATGTTAAAATCCTAAATTTCTAGTCGTTCCCTCACAAACTGTATCCCCTTCTTAGTTCTCACTGCTGCACCAACTGCTACGGGAACGCTGCAACCCCGCGTGGGTTCATGAAATCGGGAGGGGGAAGACGACTCGTTTACCGGCGCCAAGGGAGAGGAGAGGCGAGACGGGCGCGAGGCCTGAGAAGGAGCCGAGGCAGCCGACCGACGCCGCCGCGGCCGCCGCCGCGGGCGAGAACGACGACCGGAGCCTGCCTCGCGGGGAGGGCCGGAGCGCAGGGAGTGCGGAGCGGAGGGACGACATGCGCCAGGTAGAGGCGGAGATCGCCGGCGAGGGGGAGGTGGAGGCGAGGGCCGCCATGGCAAGCGACGGGGAGGGGGAGACGGGAGTCACGGGAGCGAGCGGAGGAGTGGCTTTGGGTGGAGAGGTGGCGAGGCCGTTCGGCTTTCAACCGGATAATGTTCGGCTCTTGCCTCTTCTTGCTGCCGATTGGGTTGCAACGTTGGGCCGGAAGCAATGGGCTTATAATTGGGCTGTGTGAGCTTTGTGTAGTGATAGCCCTAATGGGCTCTTCTAACAAGGCCTCGGATCAGTCGTTGTCTAACCGAGGACTTGGTTTGGATGTTGTTGCTCCTGTTGTTGTTTTTTAGCTGTAGCTGATAAGTTTGATAAATAATTATCAAAACTTAGTAAGTTGATAGCAGTATTATACTTGTCCAATGTGTCCGTGTATCCACATCTCTCAAATAAAAAAAGTGTCCACATCTTACCTAAACTATTTCTATTCTTATGCTGCTAATAATATCAAAATTCTCTACAAAGAACTAATGTGACGATTTGATTACCAATAGTAATAAAGCTATTGTCTAAGCATCATCAAATCAACACAAGTCCACACTCATGGAATCTCACAAGAATCAGTGGAAACAGGTTATCTTCCACAGTCACAAAGTCCAAACTGGTTGATTCGGCGAGCTTTATGGTTTGGAAAGAGGAAGCATTTGAAATCTGGTCAAGGGGATGGGCTTTGTCTATTCCCCGAGGGTGACTCGTAACAGGTGGAAAGAAACCTTATGTGCAACTAAGTGCTGGGTTTTTAGCTGATTAATCTGCTATCTCCCAGTTTTGCTAAAAGATTCTAGCTAGATAAGAGACCTTTCAGCGTTTGTCTGGATGACATTTGGTTTAGTTCACCACACATGCTATCTGAACTATCATTTCCATCTGTCATTAAGTACAATCTAGCATTAGCGTTTCTACTTAAATTTCAGTAATACACCAATGTGTTGATCTCTGGAATGCACTGTAATCAGCTAAAATATACTCTTGAAACTAACGTGGACGACTGATATACTCTAAATGCACTACTGATATATATTTCTTTGATCTTCACTTTAGGTTGAGAAGAGCTACTACTTGGTTAGCCTTGTCATGTGGGCAATGACTACATCCACGGGGACCTCTTCGCTCCGTTCCAAGATCTGATGATACCTTTGTCTGCAATCTTGCGCATTTGCGTGCGGCTAAACTCCGACCTTCATTTAGTGTTCCTGCTTCCACGACTGTAGGATTTTGATTTCCTCGAAAGCTTGCGCATTTGACCTTGCAGCAGGAGTCCTCTGATTTTTCGTGATTTGTATCGGTGTATCCGAACCACCCAATAAGAATTGAGATCTGTTTTCCTTATTCCCCTCCATGTGCAACTTCTCTTTTCCTGGACTCGGCTTATCCTGTTGTAGTTCCATTTTCGTCAAAAGATGATTTGATGTTTGTGTTGCCGCCAAGGCAAAATGCAGAGATGAATTCACTGCTTAATTTCTTTTCTGAACTTCGCATCTGCTTCATGGAAATGAGATCTGAGAAGGTCGTACTCAAATCAAGTTGAGCTCTGCCGATCGCACATTTTAGGGCCAATTATCATACGAGCACGCGGAGGCAATAGGAATTAGAACAACAAAACAAAATTTGGTCGGTTCTATTGATGAGGAAGAGCTGCATATATATCTACCGAGTGGAAGGAAAACGAAAGAATGTCCCAGCACCAGACTCCATGCATTACACACCACCACACCGCGACTCTTCCCCGGCAATCCCTCCCGTCTCTATGCTGTATTTACAGAGGTTGCAGGTTTGCAACATCGTCTCCCCTCGCCGCCTTCAGAAGGGGGCCATGCCGCCGGCGCCGGGCTGGTTCCCCTTGACCCGCGGCGACGCGAAGAACGACGAGTAGTAGTCGTCCCCCGGCGGCAGCATGTCAATGCTGCTGTACATGCTCTGTATGTCGTCGTAGCTGAGGTCCACGAACAGGTCGTTCCTGGCGTTCTGCTCCTCCACCACCTCCTCCTTGGGCACCATCATCGTCATCCGCGCCGCCGGGTCCTGGAACGCCGGGAAGGAGTCCAGCTCCGGGAACGGGTCGTTGTCCACGATCTCCGACTCCGGCGTGCGCGTCTCGCTCCACGAGTGGGAGTGGGACTGCGAGTGGGAGTGCGAGGCGATCATGTCCGACGCCTCTTCCTTGGCCTCTTTCCCCATCTGCACCTTCTCCCACTCGTTCTTCTTGTTGTACAGCCGGCAAAGCACCCAATCATCCAACTGCGCGCACGAATTCAGATGGAAATAAGCTCAACGATCACTTTCGAGTACCAAATTTAATCAAGGAAGAATGTTTTTTGAAGCAAAATTTTGGCTTAAAGAAATTAAGCGAGAGATTTGGATCACTAGTAGCAGTAGCTTACCCTGAGGGATCCCTTCTTGGCACCTGCGGCGGCGCGGCCGGCGTCGGCGAGGCGGTACTCATGCATGATCCAGTCGGTCTTGACCCCGCGGGGGGCCTTGCCGGCATAGAAGACGAGCGCCTTCTTGATCCCCAAGGTGCGGCCCCGCGGCGCGACGGGCTTGTCGGCGCCGGTGGCCTTCCAGTAGCCGTTTCCGGCGGCGCGGTTGGGGCGCGACCCGTTGGGGTACTTGCGGTCCCTAGGCGTGAAGAAGTACCACTCCCTGGCCCCGAACAGCGCCCTCTCCGGCAGGTGCCAGGGGTCGAACTTGTAGAGGTCGACCTCGGCGATGATAGGCACCGGCAGGCGCTGCCCCGCCGCCTTCTTGCACAGGTAGTGCTCCACGAGCTCGTCGTCCGTCGGGTGGAACCGGAACCCCGGCGGCAGGTTCAGCGCCGCCTCCGCGTCCCTCTCTCTCCTCGTCACCGCCACCCCCATTCTCGATCTCTCCCTCCCTCTCTTCTTGATCCCTGAACTCAAGAAAGTTGCTGGTCTCTCCTCTCACTCCGCTGCTGCTTCCGGCCGTCCCGTGAATTCCTCGAATGAAAAGGAGGAATCGCGGGTGGGGGAGGCATAAATAGTGGGGAGGTGCGGGTCTGGAAGCTTCGGCGGAAGGCAGTCAAAGCAGGGGAGTACGCATGAGTCGGCGGCTACCGGAAAGGCGAGAAGGCAAGGGGAGGTGGATGGTTTCGGGAGGAATTGGGCACGTGTGGCCGGGGTGGTGGTGAGGTGGTGAGTTGCCTGGAAGGCGCGGCGGGATTGGGTTGGCTCCGGATCGGGGCGATGGCGTCACGGCCGACTTCAGCAGTATTGGGAAGGATGCGCCTGCCCTTTTACAAAGCTTTTTCCTTGCCTTTTGCGGCTGCGGTGCGGCCGGTCGAGGTGGCTCTCCTGTGGCCGTGGCTTCAGATGTGGACCCTGTGGATGTACGGGCGCATGGTCTAGACGTGGCTCGAGTCTTTCTCATACGGAAATGTTTAATAATATACTCGTACACAATTGCTTCTACCTTTCAGTGCAACGCGTTGCTCCAAACGAATTCTGTTTCTGAAAGCCACTCGTCGACTTCTTAATTTTATTTTTCTTCTAGTTTATTTTCTTTTATTTCTTTGTAATTTAATTACTTTATAAAATTTAACAACCGTTATAGTGTATTTTCAACCATTATGGTGTATTTTAAACCATATACTTACAGCTAAAAGTTATTTAGAGCACTGCCTAAAGAGATGTCTCCAGAGAAGCAGGATGATCGGTGAACTAGGGATCCAGATAAGCATCAAGTAAAGGGGGATGGTTGTATGCGTTGTCAATGAAGGGGAGCATTTATCATCTTCCCTTTCCTATAGTGCTAGTACTATTTTCATTAATTCTTCCCTGGTATTTTAGGTATGCTTAGCAGATAACAACGGCACTTTTCCCATGTTGCGCACACCACTCCAAGTCGGTAACTCCACCGGGCCGTACGGAATCCAGGCCTTTTCCTTCCTCCCGGAGAGAGATGATCACGGAAAAAGAGCTTCAGAAAAAAGCCGCAGCCGCCAATCTTCTTTTTCAAGATATGATTTATAATTTTCTTTATATATATAAATAGAATAATTTTATTATTATTCTTTTGAAGCAATTATTATAACAGTTCTTTCAAAAAAAATTTATTAATTACTATTGTTCGACTTATTAGCACAAACTTATAGTAGACAGAAATCATCTATTATAGCTATAAATCAAAACCCCACCTATGGTTTCGCAACGATGCATGCATCGAGAAGATTCCCATGCTACCTCAGCAGCGCTTATCCCCGCCCCAATATTTTACGTTTTTTTTGGCGGGTGGGAGCGCACACGTGGAGACCAAGCAGACAAGAACCATAACGAACCGCCAGACAAGCAGACACATGCCCAAACGAAAAGGGAGCTGCTCCTACCAGCGCTCCCATCGCAGGCAGACCGGCTCGACCAATTACATGAATGGTCGAATGACTCGCCGGCACGTGGTGCGTGGGGGGCGGGTGGGTCGACACGAGTCCAGCTCGGGACGGCGGCTGTGAAAAGCGCGACCGCGACTGCGCGGCATGCAGCTCGAGGCGCCGCGAGGGGCGAGCACGTGGACACGAGGCGGGCACGCGTTGGGTTGGTTTAGGTGTGTTTGGTTGGTAGGGGATGAGAGGATCCTCTTTATGCCTTGTTTATTCCAGTTTGAATTTTTAATTTTTGATTTATTTTTTATCATTTTTAATTTTCGTTTTTTAATACTAATTGGTCATCTTCACTTGCATTTGTGCTATTTTTATAGATATTAGTAGGGTTATCAATGGTGTTCATGCCATATGACTTTTTGATGTGGCTAATCATTCGCACGAACCAAGCACATTCTCGTAAGGCTTTATACAGTGCTATTATTTCTAAGTGGTTAGTAGACGTAGCTACCAAGGTCTGCTTAAATGACCGTCAAGAAATGGTTGTACCACCACTGAGAAATACAAATCCTGTTTAGGATTTCGCATTATGGGGATTAGACAGATACTCTGCATCTATATATCTAACCACAGTCAAGTCTTGATTCTTCAGAAAATAATCCAAGTTCTTGTGTACCCTGAAGATACCTGAGGAGAGTTTTAACGCCAGCCTAATGTTTTCGTGTTGGGGTTGTGATGTATCTGGCTAGTAAGTGGACTACGAAAGCAATGTCCGACCTTGTGCAGTTAGCAAGATACATTAGTGCCCCAATGGCTCTCAAATATAGAACCTCTGGTCCAAGAATTTTCTCATTTTCCATCATTGGTCTAAAAGGATATTTGTCTGCTTCTAGGTATCAGACTACCATCAGGGTTTGTAATGGATGTGATTTATCTCTACTCCTTAAAAATACGAGATGGTAGTAATCAGTGTGTTCTCCCTCGACTCTCCGTCGCCGTCCATCTCCCTCGACTCTTCATGGCCGTCCGATCTCACGATCCCCTCCTACAGCGCAGGCTCTTCCCCAACTGCTCCCACGACCAGAAAACCTCTCATCTCACTCCATCTCTACTCCCCTCTCAGGCACGTCTCAACTCCGCCCTCTCTCAGGTGTATCTCCCTCCCCTCACTCCGCCCTCCCTCTCCATGGCCTTCCTCCCACCGTCGCCGATAACAACAATATTGAGAGATCCAATGGCTGGTAGATGAAAAACCTGCATAATATATTATATCCAATTGCTCGCCGCGCAGGTGCTCGCTCGGAATGGGTGGCCATGGGAGGTAGGGTGAAAACGGGTCGAATTCGGTCGGATATTGTTTATTCCATATCCTATCATATATTTTTCTCGGATTCGGGGTCGAATACGAATAGTGTCGGATACGAATACGAATCCGGATAGTATCGGTCACAGATACGGAACGAATACGGAGCGGATGCGAATAGGATAACGAATATCTCGTCGGATATTACGTAGGAATACAAAAGGCATATATAAACGGGTAGAAAATGTAATGTAATAAATTGGTTGAAAAAACTATCAAACCCCACATGCAAACATGCAGTTTTTTGTGGAACACCTTAGGGTGATCAGCAAGTTTATGCATATGTAGACTGGTAGAAAATGTAATGTAATCTAATGTAACAAAAAGCATATATAGACTGGTACAAAAGGCATATACAAAAAGCTTCTCCAACTGGACAATACCACCAAAGAGTAATTGTGATGGATCCGACTATCCGAATCCGAGAATCCGACTCCGAATCCCGGATATCCGAAAAATATATCAGGGTATTATCCGATAAAATCCCGGATAGTATCCGTATCCGTCGGATAGTTATTTTCTAAATCCGAATCCGTATCCGACATAACTATCCGAATTCGATCCGACTCGGATTCGGCGGTCAGTCGGTTGGGAAATATCCGATCCGTTTCCACCCCTAATGGGAGGGGATGAGTGGTATGCAGCACAAACCACGCGTGCACGAGCCCATGTGGGGATTTCCGAGGATTCCACATGGCCAACCTTTGTCGTCGTGCTATGCAACTCAGAAGGTTGGGTTGGCCCACACGAGCGGTCGTTGACTCAAGTGCTAGACATAGCCAAACGTGTCGGACCAAGTATATCGGTTCAAAGCATGGTATTGTTGGCCTGACCTAGGTATGACACGGCACGAACAATAATAAGCCATGCCGGTCTAGCCTGACTGGGAATGCCGTACTTCGGTTGGCACGATGGGCCGACCCAGCACAGCACGAATACTAACTCTTTTGTGGTGATGCAATAAGATTGCTTGTAGTTGATAGTAAAATTACTTGTGTTATGGCTATTACACTCTTCTGAGTGCGGACGGGTGACTTAGCAGTAAAATTACTTATGACTAATAGTGAAATTACTTGTGATCAGTAATAAAAATACGTGCGACTAAACGATTGATCGTAAAATTATTTATAGCTGACAGTTAAATAACTTGTGACCGGCAGTTAAATCAACGAACCATTAATGATCTGTTTGGCTAAACGTGCCTAGACCAGTCCGACTCCTCTTCGTGTTATGTCTGGATCAGAGAATAGGGATATAGACAGACACGACACATACGATAACTTATTTAGCCTAAGTAAATGCCTAATTAAATCGTGCCCTATTCAGATGTATGCTGTGCCGTGCCGGCGGTCTAGCCAAATATTTGGAAGGTCTGCGTAGCGCCACAGCTGCTCCCATACATGGCACGTCGGCTTCCAGCGGCGGGCCAGGCCACGCTTGACGCGACCCACCGGCAATTCACCATGCGCCAACCTCCTTTTGCTTGGTGGCTCATGGAAGGGACAACAAAACTGATAGCCCGAATTAATCGACTCTTGAGCAGGTGAGCACCATGAAAGCACAAAATAAACAAACATAACCCCAGATTAATACGCTGATTGATGACAGGTATCGCTATCATCGAGGATGAGCTTAAACCCACTGCAAACAACCTAGCTTATATCTTCTAATATGATTGACCATTTGAAATACACTGATTTGTTAATGTGTCTTTTTCTTTTTTTATATATATTATCTAAAGAGATCTAACGAGTGTTTCTTATTTTTATTTATTTTTCTTTAATTGAGTATCACAAAAGGCTAACAACGCTACAATATCATTTCAACAAAAAAAAACCAACAGCTACAGGTGTTTAAGGTTATGTTTGTATTAGCTTCTACTTAAACCGCAGAGACACGGTTTGTCATGCACAACCTAGCCGGGTTTGCTTTTCTGCTTAGCTGTTCATGGAAGGCAACCAACACAATCGGACGAATTAACAAGCTCTTAACACATTCGAAACGAAACCAACCCCGGCTTAGTACTGAATGACGAGGACGAGCTTAGACATAAGCGCTAGATACGCAAGTCGGCACCCCACAAACCATTCACAAGTAGCAGCGTTAAAAGCTGTAGGAAAATAAGGTTAACCAAGCATTAAATCCTCCGGACAGTACAAACATGTTTTGACAGACTGAAACAACAGGCAGGCCAAAACTTCCTTGAAGGACTAAGATTGATCAGGCATAGAATAACAGTAGCGTCTAGCGCTTCCCGCCACCGCCACCAAGCTTAGGGCCCTTCCCAGGTTTGGGCGCATTGCCCTTTCCAGCAGTCTTCTGAGATTTCGTCATCTCGGCCTTCTTAGCTCTCTTCTCATCCTTAGTCTTCTTGATGCGTTCCTTGATCTCACTGTTATAAAATGTTTACTATTATAAGTAAATACTCCCAGATACAGCAGAGCAAAAAAAAAAAGCCAAATGATGCCGAGACTGCCCATACGTATACAGTACATCGATTAAACCAGAACAAAAAAGGAACAAAGCCCAAAACTATGTGAATGCTGTTCAGGGCCTTAAAGAGTGTTACAAAAAGTATGGTTTTCCTTCCAAAACCACATAAAAGACTCATTGGAAATTTACGATGCATTAAATCCACAACACACGATGACAGAATTAGAAGCAATATACAAACAATAATTTAACTGTGCACATACAACAGAAGAGCATGTTGGTTCGTATTAGAACCCTCAGTAGAACATATATGATCCTCGGTATAACATATATGAACAGCACCCAGAAGCCAAGTCAAAAGTTATCCAGAAAGAAATATTACCGAAGAGCTGCTTCTCTGGCAGCATCACGGACCTCAGGCTTCTCAGCTCTCTTCTTCTGGATGACATCAAGGGAAGCACCGACAATAGACCTGGAGTACGGCTTCTTGGTGGTACGACGTCTCTTCTTGACAGCCTCAGCATGGATATCCTGCAACCATACAAAAAAAAAATTGTGATCACAAGTTACATGAACGTAAGTACTTTAAGCATTGGCAACATCAAAATTTAGCACTAAAAAGTTGGACAATAAGTAAAATGGTCTCTTTCAGCAGAGAAAAGGGTATGAAAATGGCACATGATTTAAGCAATATCTACCATTTATACTGTCAAAAAACTCTAGACGATGGGTGCCAAACGAATCATTCAGTCACTACGCCCACGTGAGACATGTCAATTTTCTAGACTGCTACTAAACATTCGCAAATGACACCATTAATCATGGAAAACAGTCATGCAGACCAATTAACCTTTTACACTGCCCAAAGAGTGACAGCCTCGATCCTCATCATTTCACTACCAGATCATTGCAATTCTTACACTGATTAAAGAGTTAACAGATCACTCTAATACTGGGCACACTTTTACAACGATGAAACATAAGCTGACCTAGCATATATGCTGTTAAAGAGAAAAGGCATATTTGCACATACCTTCTTGTGCTGCTTCCTGTACATGGCTGTCCACGTAAGCTTAGCTGGCTTCAGACGGTTGTGGAAGTAGCGCTTGCACTTGGAGTTGGCGAAAAGAAAGACCTGATTTTTGGTGTTTGGAATATGCAGCACAATTTAGTGAAGTTACATTGATTCTCGCTCTAAGACCTAAACACACAAACTATAGGTATCGAAAGAAGATTACTTGAGAGTCCGCACGGATGAATCTGATACCCTTTCCTGGGTATATCTTGGCACCACTGAAACGGCAGAGCTCTGTCCTGTATTAACACAATTTCCAGAATATGTAAGAAATGCTTATGCAAGCTATGACACCTCTGTACAACAGCAGAGCAGAAAAGAAGCATCCAAAGAAGTAGGAAGTTTACAGGAACAGAAACATACTTGAGAACCATCTTCTCCGCCTCAACAAACCTTCAAAGCTCCTCCTACTAGGAATTACAGTTGCAAATATCAGAATCCCTAATAGCAAGAAGTATAGCCTTCTAACTAATAACTAAATAGCTTCGAAGTCAAAAGCTCATAACATAACTAGTTTAACAAAGAGTAACATCTTACAATGAGCAATAAGACAACACTAGATCAATGACGAGAGCAATAGCTCCTCTTTACCATGCACAGAGCAGAACACATGGAAAAATATATCGAGGGCAACTCCAGTTTGTCCGGACAAGTGATCTACAAGGAACACATAATCTCAAAAAGAAGATTATAAAGCTTCTCTCAACCAACGATCGAGAGCAACATGCGAGACAAGAGCATTACCGCAATTTAGCAAAAAGTTACTGCATCTAAGCCAATCAAACAACACTTTGCATACCATAGGATCTAATTGCACTGTGCACAAGCACAAAACATCAGGATTGTATCGCTATTAAGCAACATGGTCATGGAACAACAAATCATCTCCAAACCATCACAAATTATTCACCCAACGTTGAATAATTAGGCCCGCAAGTCTTTCATACCGCACACGGATCTAAACTTGCCAAGCGACAAACATCAAGACATAGGGACCGCGCATCAGATGCGCAAATCTAACAACAAAGCTCGCATAATCCTGGAACAAAGCGAGAAATATTTTTGAGGGGAGAGGATTGGAGAGAGATCCTCACCTTGCAAGCAGCAGGCCCCGGCTGCGGAATGGGGCGTGCGCGAGCTGCTGCTCTTCTACCTACGAGCCTTCTGGGCTAGGGTTTTGAGGGGCACCACCCTGGGCTGTTTCAGCTGGTCCTTGGAAAGGATCAGGGCCGTCCAATCCGCTGGGACATGCGAGGGGATGGTCGGATTGGCATGCCAAGTTGTTGGGCCGGATAAAGCTGAGAGCAATTGGATATTCCATGGGCCTTATGGGCTTGAAGAATTTAGGCTTTCAGGGGCTTGGTTTGGTCACCTGACAATCCATGTTCTTCGGCCCATGCAAAACGGCATCGCCAACGGTGGCCGACCCATCAAATGCGTGCCGCTCCCTTTCCCACGCCTCGGTCGATGGGGCCGACGGAAATTGATAAGGAGGACTCCGGTTATTTTTTAAAAAAAACCTCAGGAGTACTAGAATTTTGCGTCCATATTCACGCCTCCAGTAACGTCTCCGATGACCGGTGACTAAGGGCCTGTTGGGACTGCTCTGCTCCGCTTTTTTTCACTGCTTCACCAACTCCACCATGGAGCGAGCTCATTGTGGAGTTCCTAGAGCAGTGGTCTGTTGGCACGCAGTAGCTCCAGCTCCGAGAATGTGAGGTTTCCAGAAAGTTCCAATATGCCCCGAATGATGTTTGGTGTATATTTTGATGTACGCGAGCATATGTAATCGAATATTTTTTTGCCAATTTAAATATGATGTAAAATATCATAATTGCATTTAATTTATTGGAGAAAACAAAAAAACAAATATTTTGATCAAATAATTCCGTACTTTTGTCCCATAAATTACAACGTGCTTGATAGATAATTAACGAAGTCCATAATTCGAATACAAATAATGTCCATAGACTAATGATAGATAATTAACAAAGCCTATCATGCGAATACAAATAATTATCCATAAAATAATTTGTTGCTTTCCGTAGCTCTTCATATTTGAAATTTAAACTAGACTGTGCAATTCTCACAGAGACTCCATCTCCATACATGTCTCGTAGTTCATTATACATACATTAAATATGAAGAAGATCAACCGACTATTAGATATTTTCATTCGACACCGACCAATGAATGAGTTGGACTTATTCTTGCTTGCAAGAATTCTTTTCTTCCGTGCCGAAAACCAATAATGAAAACAATTATAAAAGCACCAAGAAAGGAACCCAGAAGATCCAAACAATGTCATTGTTTCCTGCAGATGGTGGAGAGGTGATTGTCGAGAAAATAACGAAAACAAATGGATTGATCGTGATTTATGACATTAATAACAGAATACGGGATGACAAACTTGTAGTGTATGTGTTTCTTGTTTAGTCAAATGAAGCTACCAAAGAAAAGAAAGTGACAAGATAAGCGGAAATTATTCATGGTTGTAACGGACTATAGATGACCGGATGAGAAAATGTCACCGGAAATATTTACTTTCAAACGCCACAGAAACAAACACCGCATCCGAACAGATAAAGAGTTTACGCCATGGACTTGACGGTGACGATGTGTTGGTGGCACCTCCTTTCTTTTCTCACGGTAAAAATCCTTCATTCCACCGAAGCCATAGTTATATATTCTTCGTGTCCTTTTCTGTCAAGACCTTCCAATGAAACTTAAAATCACTACCACACTCGCTTTTGGATTTCGTTTGCATTTTTTTCACTTATGTAACTTATGTTGCAAAATAATTGTATGAACTATAACAAGTACAATATAGATATGGCAATATCAGAAACCTATAGGTTCGAGTCCAAATCGAGCACTAGACTACCGGTCTATTTAATAAAAGGAATCCTTTAGTCTATAAGAAGAGTAGTGCTTTTATGCTCTAAAAACATATAGTTTTAAACCACAAAAACTTGTCAGTGAAGCACATGTTGCAAGATCAAGCAACTCAAGAATCAATATATGCATCTCATTTACTAGTAAGTATGTGCCCATAGGTTGTAAAACATTTGCCCAGTCATTGTTCATAAAGCTGCTAACTTCATTGCATATAGTCAGTAGGCATACCCAAACTCTAGTAATTTTAAGCTCTTTACATGTATCCTCTAAGCAAAATCCTAAAAATATGCGTACATTGAAATACATTCACACAGTAGTGTAATGCCTGAAACAAGGAAACAAGGAAAAGAAGTGAGCATAATCATCTTGCAGCCCTCCACACCAAAAAGGCATTTTGTTATGCTCAACTCTGAACACAATTCTAGAAAAGCGTAACTAGTAGAAATGTTCGTTGTGCGTTCCTCTATTATAATTGCAGATCATGGATTAAAATCTCAAGCTTCCAAAACCAAAAGCCACTAGCATACTGCGTACTCCTTTTTTACTCGCGACGAACGCAGAAATGCGGTACCTCCAATCGCAGAAATGCGGTGCCTCCCGCCGACGCGCGGGTAGCACTTGGGGAGGAGCGACGACCTCGGCGGCGAGCTTGCGGTCGACGGGGAGAGGTCGCGGAGGCAGCCAAGGCCGAAGACAGTATTGGCCCGGTCCCCACGCGGAGGTGCCGGCCGTTGGCGCCGACGTTCGTGTTGAGGTCGTCCATGGCGGGCACGGTTGTCGGCGGGGCGGAGCCGAGACGACGCCCGCCCAGCAGGGCTGGTCGACCACCGCCGTCGCGGGTCCCCGCCGCGCGCCATGCAACAGCAGAGGGCGAGGCCGAGGCGGTCGGGTGGCGCCATGCTTGAGACTGAGCGGCTGCGTGGGGGCGGAGGAGAGGCGTCGCGGGTGGGGCGGAGGAGAGGCGGCGCGGGTGGGGCGCGGTCAGGTGCGGTGTCGCGGGCGGGTGGGAGAAGGAAAAGAAATGAATCGATGCGGAGAGGAATTGTGTAATGGCAGTGGTGGGTAATTTTTCTCCAACTCCATGAGGAGATACAAAACTTCGTTTTGAGTACCTTGAGGAGCTCCAAAAAAGCGTGAGCGTGCCTTCAACTCCACCTTTTCTTGGAGCGAGTTTTGGAGTTGGACCCGTTTGGCTAGACAAGTTTGGAGCGAGTTGAAAAAGGCTGGAGCGAGCAGTCCCAAACATGCCCTAATGGTAAAACTCTAATTACAAGCTCCAACAAATTAGGTTTAAGATTCACTAAGGTTAGGTTCACTGGAGCCCTAATATAAGGGAGGTGAGGGGCGGTTGACCGGCAGTAGGTAGCGTAGCATCAGGGGGTAGTGGTGCTGTGGGTTGGAGGAGGGTGTGGGAGGCAGGTGGCTGACGGAACGGCGCTCAAGTGAGGAGTCAAGTTAGGTTGTCAGGGAGTTTGGGGTGCGAGGTGGCTACTGGAGCTGGCAACCGTGTCGGGAGCTCGGAAGCAACAGTGAGTAGGACTCATCGGAGGGCCGTGGAAACGTCAAGAACAACGACAGCATGATGGAGGGAGATGAAACACCAGTGGGATAGGGTGGGGTTAGGGAGGAGATGCGCATGGCGTGGGGAGGGAATGACTGAGGAGATAGGTGCCAGCGAGGCTACAGGTTGATGGGTTAGGGTTTAGGGGCGACAGGTTGAAGTTCCCGGCTTATTTTTTTTCTCGTATTTATTTACGTTGTCTGTGATAGGCTAAAATATTTTTTTCTATTTTTAATTTTTTTAATTTAATTATACCAAATAAGCCATCTTTAGCTACAGTGTAATTTCAGTTATAAACCACTATTTTTCAGCCCAACCGAGCGGGGCAAAATAAGCTTCATTGAATATAGATTGAAAAACTTAAAACTTTAGTACTCTTAAATAAAATAACTCTGGAACCAATTCCCGGCTTGGGTTAACATCTCGCACACGCGCAATCGCAGGCCTTCGGTGTGTTAACAGCTCAGTGGGCTCATTGGCTTACAGGCTTTTGGCCTAACAACTTAAAGTAACCATCGCATTCTCGCGGACGCGCAATCGCAGGGCTCCGGCTTTAAAAGCAACCAAGGTGCTGCCGACGATGCGTGCATAAGTACATAACGACAGCCGACACTCGACTAAACGGTTTTAAATACAGTAGCTTTTTAACGTATTTTTTCTTTGCATTTTTGTGAAGATATAATAATTTTTTATTTTTTTAATCGAATATCTCAGCTAAAATCTATTTATCGTTATAGTATAATTTTAGATAAAAACCAAAAAAATTATCGGTCGCAACCGAATTGAACGGTCCTTAAATCTGCCGGTCCGGCCGGTTGCCGACACACGCAAGCTTAACTAACAAAGCCGACAAAGGCAAGCGTGTCGTCTTTTAATTGCACGCCAAGGCATTGAACCTTGTTTGCTAAGAAAAACCTCTCCGGCCATACGAGGCGACCGATGGTACATCTTTTCGATCTCTTGAGGCTAAAACGAACATCAATGTCGCTCAGAGCGGCCATGTTGGATTGAAAAACTTGGAACGCACATCTTATTCAAACAGTAACATACATAGTTATACTGCAGATCTCCATCAAATCAAATCAAAACGCAAACGTCCGCACATACTCGAACATTTTGTACCAAGTAGCAACGAATTTGCAGGAGACGACATGAAGTCACGAACTCTGAAGTCTGAACAGAACTAACGAGATGGGACGGCACTAACTTACTACGCGCGTACGTATACTCTGAAGTCTTAGACCGCGTTCTCCAGCATGGCTCTGAACTCGGGGAAGCTGATCCTGCCGTCGCCGTCGCCGTCGTACGCGGCGATCATCCTCCGGCAGTCCTCGTACCTGGCACCCTCCTCCATACCAAGCCTTCGCAGCACGTTCCACAGCTCCGCCGCGCACACGAACCCGTCCTCGTCGCGGTCGAACACGTAGAACGCCTCCCTCAGCTCGCCCTCGCCGGCCACCTTGCTCTCCATCAGCTCCTCCACCGCTCCCATGGCCTCGCACCCGCCGCACACCTGCCCCTCCTCCTCCTCCTCCTCCTCCTCCTCCTTCCGGCCGACTACCATGCCGAGGCTCGCCATGACCGCCGCGACGTCGGGGCGCGACAGCGCGTCCTCGCCCCTCCTCGCGCATCGCTCGCAATGCCGCGGCCGTGGAGGGGCGACGTCGACGACGGCGCTGTCGTCGTGCGCGAGGAGGCCGACGACGGCGTGGGAGGCGGAGCAGATGCTCCTGCTCATCAGGATGGCGTTCTTGACCAACGGCCGGAAGACGAGCATGATCAGGAGAGATGACACCGACACGATGAGACCGCTCTGGCCGATCGACGGAACCAACTGCCACATGCTTGTGCCGTGCACGCAGATCGATCTGCAACAATCTCTAGGAGCCGCGTCGTGGGCTAGCCTTGTGGTGCTCACATGCATCTTCTTCGCGGTATACATATATACATACAGAGGGCGATCATATGAGAGGCAAAAGTGATGGAAGTTCGCGGCAATCCATCCGGAAACGGACATGCAGACGTGTTGAGGTACAGCGCAAGCCAGTCGTGCGCTGAAGTTTCTTCGCAACTCCGGTTCGGACAATAAAAAATAATCGGGAAGAATTTGTATACATGTCCATCATTGACACGGTACGAAGACACTGATGAATTTGTATACATCTAAAAACACTAACAAACCATTGATACGGATCACCGTATTCACAGAAAAAAATAGTTGATCGAGTATCGTGTAGCAATTCCGATAGCATATAATTATAGAACAGAAGGCTTTTCTGATAGCATATAATTATAGAACAGAAGGCTTTCTGTCCGTGTTGATTTTCAGACGTTAAAAGCCTTCACGATCCAGCGTCGCAAATTAAAGTGGTCGTCAATTATCGCCGCTTCCGTGCTAGCGCAATTCGCGAGAAAATTAATAGAGACGCCGTGGATTGTACTGTCATTTTTCCAATTTCGGCGGCATGAGTTCACACATTGTAGACCGTATTCCGAGATCGCCCTTCAAACTTAGGGAAAGATTCAGTCGAGAGTAGTTCGTACTCGTCCAAGACTGAATCGAATGGCCGGGTAATTTATTTGTCCTTGCGTGAACTTAGGGAAAGATTCTGTTCCCAATGTAATCTCAGCCGTCTTGAATAAGAGATCAGGAGACTTGAACTAACGTTAAGTTGACGTAGCAGCTAGCTAGCGTCAAGACTGGGTAGTCACTAGTCAAGTCTCCATGCGTAAAGTAGTACACTGCCATCTGCAGATTGCCATCCAAATGGGATGCATTTCCGACTAGACTCGCCGGTGCATTTTCTGATAACACGGCCGAGTCAGCTTCAACCACAGCCAAGTTTTTAGCGGAACTGTCGCTTGCGACGATATTTATAATTTGCGGTTCGGGCGGCAGCGTGGAGGAGACACGCGTTGGCACCTATCGTCCCATGAATAGCTCATAAGACAATAGGTAATTAAACCGACTAATTTAATCACTGCCTATATTTGTAATTTTATATTATATTTGTTTAAATTTTTAAATATAGCAGATAAGATCAGAAAATTACAAATTTTCATACACAGATTTTTGACACAACGTACTTCTTTGTGTAATATTTTCACAATTTTATCCTCTCTGAATATTGCTCAATAATTTATACGATTTTGATATTTGTATGAATTGTTACATATAACAAATGAGCTTCAAAAAATATAAAATTTTATGTGGAGCCTCCCAATATAGTTGATCTAATTGTATATTTTTTGAGAATTTTATGTGCTCCAAATTTACCATATTAATTTACGATAATTTAATCATAATTAGCGATATACGGCCCCTCAACATCCCTCCTCGCATATCGTGGTGGAGCTTTCCGAGTCATTGTGGTACGTTGTGTAATTTTTCACAATTTTTTAAGGCATTTGCTACCTCTAAAAATTCTTAGAACAAACATATAATTAACCAAGTGATTAAGTAGTTATGCGTTACTCTAAGAATTTTTATAGGTAGTAAATTATCGTAAAAAATTACAAATTTTTTTTATGGAACTTCCTTATGTAGTGTGCTACGTTGTGTAATTTTTCGCACCACTTTTCTACCTCTAAAAATTATTTGAGCAGTGTATAATTAAATGGGTGATTAAGAATTAATGGATGGGGGCTAATGGTCTCCCGTCCCGGGCACTGTGCGGTAGGCCTGGTGCTTCGAGAAGCTCCACCAAAAATGTCGTAATTTTTTGAACTTATTTGCTATATTTACAAATTCAAAAAATTATAACATAAAATTATAACTTTAGACAGATAATTAAGCCGACTAATTAGCCAATAATCACGTGCCGTTTGTGAGCAAACGGCAGGCCACCTGCCGTCTGCTGGTCGGACGGCGTGCACCACGTGTCAATCACTACCGTCGCTCGGTGACCGATCGACGAAGTGCTATTTTTATCAATACCACTCGTATACGGCTATTTCTGTAAATTCGCATTTAAATTGCGCTACATGTGGGCAGCCTACTAGTACTTTTCTGGTACTAATGTGCAGCTTCGGATCCATGCTGGGCGAGTGTCCGAGTTCTTTTCGTTATTCACTAGCAGGAAACTCTCCGGAAAGTTTGAGTTAATCAAGGAGATGAGTCGCCGTTTACTATATATCTAGCTCCAGTTAACTAGCCAATTGGGACCTAATCTGCATACGGACAATATAATCTAGGTACAGCTACTGATAAAATTGTGCTGAAAAGCACAAAGCTGTGTTACTAGGCCTTCTCGATCATATAATGCCGTAGTCAGATGCTTAATATGCTCACAAAAGGAGTATTAATACAATTCAAAATCACAAGTGAATATCTTTCTCCGTAATCTGTATCATAAACAGTCAAAATTCAAAAATTTCAGTCAAAAATCATAAACCGCAGCCGTTGTCAAACAGACCCTATGGCGATGATATGTGTTTGCACCGTGGAGTGTACGGCGCTTTTAAATGCAAATCTACCTCAGGCTATATATTTCTTCTCCTTCGCTGTCTAAGGGTGTTGCAATCAAATTCACCGACCCCTCGAACGTCAGATATTGCGGCTGTAAATAGTCTGTACATACGAACGGGTGTTTGGATGGTCACCGGAGTTCAGATGGACAAGCTCATCCGGCGTCCTGCTACGACGTTGGATATTTGGAGCAGGTTTTACCGGGAACCATGCATTCTCGGTATGATAACCATTATTTTCGTGAATTATACGTCTATATATATGTCTGTTTTTTACAGTTTCTAAAAGCGGTTTTTGACTTTTACTATAGTACCTAACTTTTAAATAAAATATTTTTCTTAAGACGGGATCTACAAGTTAATTGTAGTAGACGTTAAAAGACTAACATCTGTATCAACCAAAATCGCAAGCGAGTATCTCTCTCCGCAATCTCTGTCGCAAACAGCCAAAATTCAAAATTTTCAACCAAAACCCATAAACCACAGCAAAAAAGAACATACCCTATATCATCCTAATAAAATAACTGTTGATAGAGTCCTCGCCTAAGAAGGATCCCTTTTTATAAAATTTCTTAGAAAATACCCGTCTGGCACATTGGATGCCCCACAAGATGGATCCAACACCCCGTCAACTACTCATTATCCGTGGTCCTGGTTGACTCGAGGTCTTCCCATGACCATGGCAATCGAACATTCCGTTCACCAGAAAGGTGCACAAGTAGCAGCATGGGAAGCTTGCACGTTGATTTTCACTGAAACCTGTGGGAAATTGAGCAGGGCACAGCCCACCCATGCTAGCAGCAGACAAATCAAGGGTCTTCAGTTACCCTGATATGATCATGTAGAAAAGACGAGATTCTCCAAACGAAATGGCACTGACAATTTAATCAGATCACGGGTTATTTTATATTGTTATTTCCGAAACAACAATAGTTATTGTAGTTTAAATAGTAGAGTACTAGCTGGTGCTCAAAAGTCTGAGAACTATTTTGTAAAATTCGATATAAACAGTCCGGGTTATGCATTTCAATTTATATGAATCGTATGTCATACACATCTGAACCAAATTCAAACATTGCTATGCTATGTTTTGTTTACCACATCGTTCTTCAATAATTAGCATATGCTTGCCTTTTATCATCACACTGTTCTTCAGGAACCCTTGTGAGTTCTGCTATGCTCAATTGTTTCCGATCCATACTGTTTGTGTAGCTATGCCAAGGACGGACTCCATAAAAAAGATTTCGGATTTAGATGTTTGATTAGTTGAGCTGGTTAGGAAATTCTAGACATACATTGGACTGAATGTTATATTAGAGGTAAGTCATATAGTTAAACAGAAACAAATTTTTATCCAATTGAGCAAGAATATATAACTACAACATAATATTCCTAAGTTTTATCTTCGGTTGCAATGACCAGGCACAGGACTAGGACATACACAATGAGAGAGAGAGAGCAAGGATCCGATGCTGGCCTAAAACTGACAGAACCACGCTCAGACAAGTCCCTTTTTCCTTCCAAATCTCTCTCGAAACACAAAGAAGCAATCTGCTTCTATTAGCTTAAATGTGGCTTGGTTTGTCCAAGCAAGCATGCTAATCCAGTTTCGAACTTCCTCCCAGATCAAAACAGATTTCAGCTACGCTGAGACTCAGCTGCAACAACAAATTGTTCTTAATGATTGAGAAATTCCTGCAGATAACAATACAACAAATAACAGGAAAGGAAACTGAAGTACACGATACCAGATATATGAATCCTGTACATGTGATTTAGGACCAGAGGATGCAACACCTGCATCCTTCCTTATGCACAGATTGCCACAGTAACTCCTGAATTCAATGGAGTACGAGGACCAGGGCCTTTTCAGATATGTTCCACAAATGGTTCTTACAACGATAACATTGTGCCGTTTTACCATTCCCAAACAAATCCTGCAGTTATAACTACTGAGCAGGAGCAGCCTTCCTTCGGTCAAACTGCTAACAAAATTGGCAATCCTCTCGTTCACGTTGAAGTTTTTGAGAGATGGTAAACATGCTGGTGGATAACTTTTATTTCACATAACTAGACAAAGCAGCATCAAACAGGTTACAAGCCACATAGGTTTCAGAAAAGCAAAGAGAATAGCTTGTCTTGCAGAGTCAATTTAAAAGATATTTACAGAAAACCACAATATGAAGACACCAGCCTCTCAGGATTTTCATTTTAGAACTCTTTGACATATTGCAAGCCCAGGCCCAACGCTGGCTGCAATATAGATAATGCACCTACTGAGGAAGAAATCAAGCTTTAACAAAAGAATTGTTCTTGACATTATTTACATTAATATGATCATAGTAATGTAGTTACCTTCAGTTTTCAGAAGAGTGTGGAATATTTTCACTCAGATGAGGATGATGAGGATGGATTTGAGAACAGTGCGCTCAAAGCAGAGAATATAGGACTACCAGGATGGTTGCCTCCATTATGGTTAGTAACTTCCACATCACTGCTACTTGTAGCAGCATTATCTTCATCATTGTTCACTGTCCCAACACCGCTGGCTGATTCACATGGGTTCTTTGACTCCTCAGTAGGCAACTGAAATCGACAGATTGGGCAAGAACTGTGCAGCTCCAGCCATGGAAGGATGCAATGGGAGTGAAACTTATGTTGACAGGGCATCTCCTTCGCTTCCGTTCCCATTTCAAAATCCTCAAGACAGACTGAACAGCCCAATACTTCCTGGATGTTCACAGTTGGCAATGCTTCTACTGCTTCCATCTTTGCAGGTGGCGTACCAGAACGATTCAGGTCACTCTCTGCCAAACGCTGCAAAAGAAGATCTAAGCCAGGACCGAGAAAGTAGTCCCCAAGTGAAACACCAGAACTTGAGTTGCTCGAGTCCTCTTGGTTGTCATCAGGTCCAAATGTTCCTTGGAGAATAATGGCCTCATTGTTGGAGTTGATCAGTACTAAGCTTTCTGTCCTTTCTCTCCCTCGATCTCTCTCCCTCTCCCTCTCACGCTCCCTCTCCAGTCTCTCCCTCTCCCTCCACCTCGCCCTTCCTTCTCTCTCCCTCTCTCTGTCAATGTCCCCATCCCTGTCAATGTCATCCAAGCCCCTTAAGTCATCACGGAGGGTCTGGAGCAGCCTAACAAGGGATGAGCCCCTCCTCCGCCTCCTAATCAAGTCTTCAAGCTCATGGTCTGAATCATCATCGTCATCCTCATCAACACCGTCATCATCATCCATCATCTCCCTCCGGAGCCTTGATCGCCGTGACGAGCCCCTCATCATCCCAAGCAGCAGCGGGGCCCAAAGCGAGAGGGATCGGTCAGACCTCACGTTTGCCGCTGGTTCAAAGACCGCAGACCCCATTTCTTCCACACACCCGCTATCACATTCCGGGCACTTCATCTCTGGTTGCACAGGATCGATCACTTCCTCACAGCTGTGGCACCAATACCTAACTCCCTGACCTTCTTCCATCTTGTAACTCTGCTAGCACTTCTCTCTTCCCACTCTACTGTATCTTGCAGTCCTGATTCACGGCTGAAATACTTATAGCACACCAGAGACCACCCAACGAACTAGATAGTCAAGACGATGTCTTCCATCAGAAGCACAACAAAGCTATCCTTGTCACCCTGAAACAACTTTCCCCATGAGCATCTCCACTTAATATCTACCAACACAAAAAGGTACTAGATCTAACAAAGAAAAGCAAACCAGTTACTAGTAGTGTAACCCATACTGAACTAGCAAGAAAGGAATGATATTTCTCGGAAACTTTCTACATGGGCATCTGCAAATAAAGCAGGTACTATGCCTTCGTCCAAGAGCAAAAAATCGAGCCAAGAATCGCAGACGAAGCAAAGGGCGCGGTTTCGGTGAAACCTGGGGTCCAGCCCTTGGATTCAAGAAAGCAAAGCCAAGCCTATTTACTCAAGAATCAAGACTACTACGCTACCACTGGAGATCTGCATCGATCAAAACAAAGCTGGGCACGCAAGAACCTAAGATCTACAAAACCTCACGCATACCCTACCGCTTCGCAAAAAGGGGAAAAGATAACAGAGGATCAAATGAATCGACGATTCGAGAAGTTAAAAGAGGGAGAAGGTAGCAACCTTTTCTTCGGAACCTTCTCGCGCAGGATTCGGTTCAGGCCATGATTCTGCGCCGAGGGCTAGTGCGGCAAGCGTCGGGTGAAAGGGAAGGGGATGAGTGAGCTGTGCGGAACCGCGGAAGGGAAACCACGCGGAAGGTCACAGATTCTCAAGTCAATTTAGAGGTTGTTGGTTGAGTAGTAGTAGTACTATTTACACATTTGACCCTGGGTTAAAATTATTTGCAGGATTGGGGGACCTGGGATTCCAGTAAATAAGGGTATATTTGGCAACTACTGTGGCTTATGATTTTTGGCTGAAATTTTTGAATTTTAACTGTTTACGATATAGATTACGGAGAGATAGATACTCACTTGTGATTTTGGATGGTACAGATGTTGGGCTTTTTATATGTACATCGTTTAACTTGTAGACCTCGTCTTGAAAAAATATTTTATTTGAAAGTTAGGTACTGTAATAAAAATTAAAAGCCGTCAGCTTCAGAAGAAAAGAACAGACCCTAAATCCGCATCGGGCTTTCATCCACTTGGGCAACCCGTCCTTTTTGGATCTCTCAATACTGGAAAAAATCTATAGAAAATGTGGTGTGCAAGCAATGGACAAAATAGTGCTAACCCACTTGCTTAATTTTTTTTGGTAATGGGGTTCCAAGTGGTGAAACTTTTTTAAAAAACGCTTACGAAATAATCCAACTAATTTGATTGGCACTTCGCAGTTGATGTCCTCCTAATAATTCTTTGGGTAACCTTATGAGCTCTTGCGAAAGAACTAATACTATTTGTTCGTTCGGCCTTCCGAGTGTTAGTTTAAACTATTTTTGTGACGATAAGTTAATATAAGTTTGAAAATGATTAAAGAAATGCTAGCCAATACGTGTAAAGCTAGCAATTGATTGTTTTGAAATATAGTACGGATGCGTTCTTTTCAACTGTGATTAATTTTTTTGACTTAATATAAGTGTTTAGCTAAACGAATCGAATATCGATAAGTTGATAACTCATTTCAAAAAATTATCCCGATAAATTATTTTAAAATAATAAAAAAATCGTCTTATTTATTTATTAAAAACCATGAGATGAAAAGATAAAGACGGCCTCGCGGCGTTGAAGCTTAGGTCTCCATTGTTTAATTTAATTTTATTTAGCTTGACACGTGGTCGTCATGGGCTACAGGAAAGGAAAATATATTCAGCGTACAGGGACACCTCGTCCTCGTCGTCCACTAAAATGCGGGGATCACACACATACAAAAGTTCTGTTTTCTTTTTCAGCTTATGTTTTTTTATTGTAATTTATAATTTTTAGACTATTTATAAGAGAGTATAAATTATCAGAAACTCGTACGTGATTTTAGCCAACATAAATAAAGTCGCTATAGTATATATGTTATAATTAATTTTCTAACTTACTTTAAAAATATATTTTATTAAAAAGTTAATTATTATAAAAAATAAAAAATAGTTTTCAGAAACTAGAAACAAGAGACCAAATTAAAGCCTCGCTCATTTCGGCTTCAGTTTCTGACTTCTGATTTATTTTTTACTATTTATAAATTTTGTATTTTTTTAACTTTTGGCTTTTTGAGTTTTTTTTTACCGGTTCTTTTTCCCTATGTTTCTTTGCGTTGTCTGTGATGGGCTAGCATATTTTTCTATTTTTAATTTTTTTAAAATTTAATTATGTCAAATATATCACACTCAATTATAGTAAAATTTCAACCGATATAATGCAATTTTAATTATAAGTTACAGCTTTTTAGTCCAATAAATAAAATTATGGATTTTGGGTAAGCACGTGAGTTGTTCTACAACTAGGTGTGCAATTTGGTCTCGACTTTCGCTCCTTCGTTCTTTTCCATCAGATTTTCAGAAACCTGCCAAAGTCACGTGTCAGTTCCGACCCACGTGGCACCGTGTGATTACGCTGACACAAAAGATGCGATTACTTCCAGAGATAGGTTCTGCTTTGCGTCATTGCATGTGTTTGACCCAACACTACGGTTTCGTCTTTTTAACTTATAGTTATAATTTATGTTTTTTAAACTATTTATGAGAGAATATAGAGTAATATAAATTTACATACAATTTTAGTCGAAACAAATAAAGTTGTTATAGTATATACTATAATTAACTTATAGATCTTATTTTAAAAAAAATATTTTATTTAAAAATTATTTACTATAAAAAAACTAAAAAACAACATGTAAAAACTGAAAAGAAGAGACGGTAACGCATGGATGGGTGTAGAAGATAATATTCTCTGGGAAAAAATGCGACAGATGCTCAAGGACTAGCACGGGCAAGTACGCAAATTTGAATTATGATAGCAACATAAATCATAGTATTTGATTTTTTTTTTGCATAAAAGTTCAGTGTTGGAGAAGCAAAGCTTCTCAGGGGTCATGTGATAGTGCACATGCTCCATCCTAAAGAGGTGGGCCATGGTCGTCTCTTTGGGAAAAAAAGAGAAAAAAAGAAGAAGGAAAAAAGATAAAGAAGGGAAAAAGATAAAGAAAAGAACAAAATAAAATTAAAAAAAGAGAATCACGAAGCGATGCCGTGTGCGTTGGAGCCATTTTTTTAGCCAAGTGTAGGAGTCTTTTGTATGCGAAAATTGTATTCCTTGAGCTAACCCAACCACTCTAAGGCCCTGTTTGTTTCCACTTAAGATTATTATAATCTAGCTTATACATTATAAGTGGAAACAAACAGACAGATTATAAGCTAGCTTATTATAATCTAATAGCCCAAATTATTATAATCTAATAAGCTCAAAAAAGGAGCTTATTTCAGCTTATAGATCACCTTTTATCTAAATGACCATAAAACTTGGAAAAATTACCCACCTTGCCATTCATTAACTCCCAACCTTCAAACATTATAAGCTCAAGGGCATTGTAGTATTTAAACATTCGAATACAACAATTCATAACTCTGATAATCCAGGTTGTCAAACACCTGACAGCTTATTTCCCACCAGCTTATTATAAGCTAGCTTATATAATCTGCAACTATAAGTTAGATTATAATAATCTTAAGTGGAAACAAACAGGGCCTAAGCTTGTTGGGAGTATCGACGAGACCTACGGGTTTCCCCTTCAAAAAATAATATCTCTTGTCGGGGGTAATTTGCTAAAACAAAATAGTACTACCCATGTTTGGCTAAAACAAAAATACTAGGTGTACTAGGCTAGTATAAAATCCAGCGTACAAGAGTAGTTTTTGCAGTCCCAAGTCTGCGGGGTCCCACAGCCGACCACATCATGTTTATTAGCCTTGGTTGTGAGACCTTTTTCTTAGGCAAACATGACCTATAGGTACCCAGGGTACGACGTCTACGGAAGCTCAACAAAACTATACAAAAGAGGAACAGGTGGGGGAATAATTTAGGTGAGGTTTTTTATTGATGATTTATGATTTAAATATCTAAATTCTATATGTTTATAAGAGATAGTATGTAGAAGAAAATAGTCACATATGATTTTAATCGGTTCAGCTGAACTCAGTTTACTTTAAACCATGTTCTTCTATGTCATATCAAATACTGATTGGATGCTGATTGGACCCTTAAGTCGTCTTTGGTATTTGTTTTCTTTACCTTATGATTTATAGTTTTATTCGAACAAATAAATAGAATAGATTCTTTGTCACTATTTTGAAGTGATTTATTGGAATAATTTTTTCAAAATAACTTATCGGTATTTTGTTTATTTCGCACGAACACTCGCACTAGAGTAAAAAACCATAAGCGACAGCCGAAAAGTTGAACTGTGAGTACCAATGTGTTTGAGACATACAATACGTCCGCGGCTGCAATTCAATTCTCTCTTAAAAGGGACTTTGTTTTGCGAGATAAAAAAAAAGATAAAAAAGCAGGTTATTGTTTTGGTGAGGAGGCAGTTAGCACCTACCGTCTATACCAGCACTTCCACAATCAAAAGTGCTCACAGCTAACAGACGTACCTACCAGCTACTGGCTTTCATAGACAAGCGAATTGCAGTTTCACAGCCACCAAATTCTCTTCAATTTCCTTTCAGCCATCTAGAGTAGGTTAATGTGTCCACAAAGCAATCGTTGCTGTTATATGGGACGCCGAATTAACACAAATAGGGTAAGATAATACGACAATATGACCATGCCGAAGATCACGGGTGCCCTTGAGAAAACAGAGCTTGCAGTTTTCGTGTACTACTGATTCAGAATCTGCAAAAGTTCAGATACCAATATGAAAAATGAGAAAGGTGCCGCCAGATCACGACTGAAGCCGCAGCCGATTAAACCCAAACTAAGGGTCTGTTTGGCAACAGCTGTGGCTTATATCTTTTAACTGAAATTTGTGAATTTTGCCTGTTTACGATACAGATTACGAGAGAGATACTCACTTGCGATTTTAGATGGTACATATGTTGGGTTTTTAACGTGTACATCGTTTAATTTGTAGAACTCGTCTTGAAAAAATACTCCGTTTGAAAATTAGATACTGTAGCAAAAGCTAAAAGCCGACGATTAGCTCACCTTTCATGGGGAAGCCTTCTGATACAAAGAACGCTCGAGACTAAAGTTCGTACCACCACAACATCAACCAAAAATGGCCGCCGGAGCGAGCAGAGGGTGCATGAATAGACAATAGAGAAGAAATGAATTGATCACCTCCAACATGGCCACATGAGCCCACTGTGCTTCACATAAAGAGTTCAGGGGTTCCTCTTGCTACAGATTCCACCTGTTCAAAAACGTTAGTACTGCATAATTAATAACACTTTGAAGGCTCTACAGAAATGCATCCAAGTAATTACTAGCACCGATCATCCTATTGAGTTGTATGCACTAACCAATTCACTCAAAAGGATAAGCTGAAAAATAAAGGTATACAATTCACTTACAATTTAACGCACTTCCTCACGTGTAGGCTCTCTCGAGTCTAAAACGTGGAATAGAAATATGTTGTAATTTTTTTAATTACGTCAACCGAGTCTTAAATTCCAGACCTTTTGACTCTAATATTATATTGAGTTGCACGCACCAACCAGTCCACTCAAAAGCTTAAACTGATGAGAGAATGGAGACAATTAACTTATATTTCAACATCATCAATTCCATCAGTTCAATGCAGGCAGCCTAGAGAGGCGCCTGTAGCACATTGCAGTTCATGTGGATGGCCCCATCTGTCTCTGGTTCGTCTAACCAGGAACCCAATATTGAGGTGCATTCCAGTTACATACAAAGCCACCATGATCCATCACCGTCAGACATCAGTGCTTTGCACTCCAGGAACATCAACACTGCAAAAGCTGCAATTGTTCGTGCATATCTTACTCACATTCCTAAAACAACCAACTGTGCTAGTGGCCTAGTGGGATGCAATGCACCACACACCATAACAAGGATAAGGCTGGGCTCGCACACAAGAAAGATTCCTATAGGAAGGGCTAATCCTGGTACATGCTGTATATCATAACCGCAACAAGCTCCGTGGTAATTTCCTCCATAGTCCTGGGCCCACCTCCCCCGCGGCCGTCAGCCTCGGCCTCCTGTACGCCCGCCTCAGCCTCGTCGGCGTCGATCGTGGAGTAGATGGCAGGGGAGAAAGAGAAAAAAGGGGCGAAGGAAGAAATGAATCGGGCTCAAGTCCTCCAGTCGAGGGCAACGGGATTTTATAGAAGGGGGATTTAGCCATTTTGTGATTTAACCCTTAAGTTTTCTGAAATATATAAATAGGTCCTTGTCCATTTTGACTTCTTCTGTTCTAGGCTTCTAGCCCTCAGAAACTCTGATTTCATCGCAGAAAAGATTCTACACATCTGCTGTGACATACATTTGTACGGAGTAGTCTCTAGAATGCCAAATTAGAAGATTGAGTTACGTTTTGGAGGTGTAAATGTGTGATATATATATGAGATGAGGATGGTTGGATCTTAATCCAATGGCTGGAAAAGTGCCTGAGATATGCTATGATTTAAGCCAAGTTATTTTTACACTTGTGATATGAGGTGTCTTTTGTTGTTCTTTGTGTTTACACTTGTGAATTGTGATATGAGGCGTCTTTTGTTGTTCTTTCTTTAAGAAACATTATCATACGAAAATAATGAGTATTTTCAACGTTGCTCCTTCTTAGGTCACCACCATCGAACCCTAGGTCGCATTCTCATAGCTCTCTTGCTTCGTGTAAAACCAGTAGAGCTGGACTGTTGGAGAAGAAGATTAAATAAATCAGCATATTCTAACATATATTTATAATTTTTACAACATAGCTCACCCTATTGTGATTTTATTTTATGGAAGCAAATTACTACTACATGTGTTTCTAATTATAACATAGCTACCTTCACTGACTGTCTTTTTAATTCTAGTATTTGATGAGATAACCACTCCATGTATATTGCGATTAACCATTATGGTTAGTTGGCAATAGTAAGAAGATAATTTTTGTAAGGGTCAATGGTTTGGGAATTTTAGTTTGGGTATACAATTTTGGGAGGTCCATATTTTGGTCAATATGAAAAAAATGTAGTTATATGTGATATGTGGGATGGTACTATGAAATGAATGCTCTTTTAGAAGATGTGTGGGTCCTAGAGTGATGTAGTTGTGGCATGAGGTAGTTCATATTGCAAATTCAATTTGTTTTTAGGGATGAAGAGGGCTTTATTGTCTGGCACACTACTTATGTTTCCAAATAGACGTGGTTTTGGACATGGATTGACATGGTCTAATTACATGCCAGCAAAAAAAGTACCAAAAAAAATCTAAGAACACCCTAGCCCAATGTCTCTCCTCCAAACAGCTAACGTCGCCGAGACAACTGACCAGTAGTAATACATCCAGGACTCCATTTTCTTCTCTTCTCTTCGCTCAATTAGAGGCCAAATACACCAAGCTCATTAGATCTCCCTTCGAAGCAGGAATATAGGACGGTCACAGCAAGCATAATTCCAGTACCAGAACCACGCACGCCAATGAAACCTGCCAAAAGGGTCAACGCGCCAACGCAAAATCCCACGCAAAATGCTACCATTGCGACGTAACGCTTCCACTGGTTCCGAGGAATTGAGCCGGGCTGCGCGAGCGTCACGGTCGCTTCGTCCTGCACTCAAACAAATATAATTCGAAGATGTCGGCCATTTTCTAAGGAGTAAAAAGGAAAAGAAAGATTTCCAAATGTATTTGTACACTTACCCCGAGCAACCTGGCCACATATATTTCTGAATGTACACAACCCTTGAACAAAGCCGTCGAGAGAAGAGCACATCCCATAAGCAGCAAGACAGCATAAAGAAGTGCATGAACCGGGTCTCTTTCTACGTCAGCCAACCTTAATTCAGGGAGAAAATTATGATAGGAACCGTAAGACAAATTAAAGGTACGGAAAGGAAGCATTTTTCTTGTCAGTAAGAAATTCAATACAAATCACAAACATGGACAATCTACGTAGTACTAGCTAGCTAGTTGCCTAGTTCGCCTACTCACGTTGGTGGTGTAGTTAGGTAGTAGGCGATCCCGCTGACAGGAACAGGTTGTCCAAAATACTTTGATCCCTTCCACTTGCCGAGCAGATTGACCAATTTATTTTCACCGAATTTCATGTATAACAGCTGCAAGTAACCCAAATATATAGACACAGATGTCATTTTTCACTCAGGATTCAGGAAGCAACAACAGTACTATGGCATGATAATAGGATTAATTAACATATGGCATAATAATATTGATTGACGTGTACCACTAGTATATATGTTGATTTAGCGAAAATTTCGAGTCCCCTAGGGAACCAATTCGTGGATGTAGGAAAAACTCATATTATTTTGTTTTTGAGTGTTTAGAATCTACGGTATCAATTATTTGGGCACTCGTCTAGTGTGTTAAAAATGAAGGTACTTACCTGTGAAATGAAATACGTGGTTGAAACGAGTGCACCTTGGAAGATGATGGGTGCATAGGAGAGGTAGGAGAGCCTGATGGTGTAGTTAACCTGCAACCCAGGCCTGTCCCGTGGTCTCAGTGGCAACGCAACGTGGAAGCCTTGCAGGTTGAGGGCAATCAGAAAGAACGCGACAGTAGAGGTCACATTCCGGGTGTCTCCAGCAGCATGTACGCCATAGGGGCTAAATGCCATCGAAAAAACACTTGCGCTGAACATATATTACAAACCAATAAATTAAAGAGTGTTAACTTGCTAATTAGGAGCGTCAGCCAACTCAATTATATATATGATCGATGCTTTTAATTGTGAATATGTTGATCCTTACCAGATATTGGTGGCAGTGAACAGAGAGATACTAGATAACAGCCCGTACCCCTTTCTAAGGACCTCATCAAGATACACGACGATGACACCTCCAAAGGCAAGCTGAAGCACGATCAGAATTGCATTCCCCATGCCAAATTGGCTCGCAGTACCTGCGGATAGCACAGTGGCAATTGGGAACCCAATGGCAAGAAGTATCCCGAGCAACCTTTGCACCCCGTTCCTGTTGAATCAATGATTCCATAAGATTTAAAAATCTAGGAGAACAGATAGTTCCAAAGAGAATACAGGATTAATCAGAGTGTCGAGCAGCAGCAGCTAGAATTCTTAGAGGACCTACGACTTACAGAAGCATACGTTCCTCAGGCACACCGTTGTCCACCTTGATAATCTTCCATCCCAACAAGATGTGAATCACCGTCTCGGACCCCAGAACGGGGATTATCCCAAGAGCCATGACAGTGTTACAGTTCGCTGCGATGGCCGTATGAGTCCAGTACAGTGGATCTGCGGCTGCGGTGAATGTGTAGTAGTCGATCCCATACAGTGGCAGCTGGCTGCCGGCCAAGAAGATGAAGAGCGAGATGGCCGTGTACACAGCCTTCTGGCGGAACGGAATAACCGAACGGTTCTCGGGGCTCTGAACCTCCGGCAAGAACCTCACGAATGGCCGGAAGAAATTAAGCAACTCGAATCTACCTGCCATTTGATTTTTGATCCGATTATATATATATATAGCTAAGCCAGATCACTACCTGCAAAACAAATCAAGAGAACCACACAAAATCACATACATGGACATGCAGCGTGAGTTATGCGGTAGAAAATCACATACATGGACGAGGCTAGGACGGCCGACGGTCATCCGACGCGGCGTGAGGGAGAGATGGCAGCCAGGTCCGATCGAGGATGGACAAGGGGAAGCGATGGCTGCGGCGCCGTGGTGATGTGCGCGAGGGAAGGAGAAGATCAGGAGGACCTAGAGTCGATGGCGCTAGGTCGTCGAAAGTCGAATCTAGACGGCCAGGGTGAGACGCGAGAGGATCAGACGGCTAAGAAATCGGAAAGAAATACGGAAGGCATAACTACATACGCAGATGATGCACTAAAATTCGGAGAAGCTCAACAAACTACACACACAAATCGACTTGTTTCTTCTCGAGAGATATCACCCCTAAATCCTAATATACACAGGGCAGACTAATACTAGGGCTGACGCCATGCCATTAGCCAAACTACCTATGGGTGTAAATTAACATGATGTATGCATGATCAAATTAACGGTAGGAATACGCAGATGATGCACTAGTGAATATATAATTGGTATCTAGCTTGATCTATATATGCCAGCCAGCTAGCTAGCTATCTTTGAAGGCCACTTAGGCGCAAGGAGGCAAGACGGCGCCGGAGAACCTAGCCACCGGGAGCATCGTCGCGGTTGCACCCATAACTCCACCGTGCCATCACCGGCCCCTCTCCCCTCTTCTTTAGCGTTTTTCCCAAGATCAATATGTTTTAGTTCTTTTTATCTCTGGCAAGTTCTTTGCTGGATTTATTTTACCTATAATGAGTTTTGCCGCATCGACTCAATCGGACGACGACGATGACACCAATGCCGAAGGTCTACGTCAGGCAGAGTAAGTAGGTTATTAATTACTCCATTCATTTCTTTTTATAAAACGTATTTTGCTTGGGCTTGGGCATGGGATTAAGGAGCGCATGAAACAGAGTGAATGGTATAAGAAAATGATCAAAGAGTCTATGGTGTTGATGTCTTGGGAATAAGAGAGAGGATAGTTAATTATCCGGTGTTTACTCATAAACATTTAAGAGAGAGGGACAATTAATAAGAGCAAAAAAGATAAAAGATCATTAAAACCACATGCACAACTTATATTTTGAAACAAGAATAGCTAGCACAAATATTCGAAACAGAGGGAGTAATAAATTTCAAATGTTTTTCTTCCATCGAAAAACATTGGTACCTAGGTGCAGGTCACACACATTCATGAACATAATCTACTTCCGTTTTTGCGATTGTTGGCATCATGTTGCCATTGTAAGATCCAGAATTTATAGCATGGAAAATATAGAAGTTTAGCGCGTTCATCAACTGATCAAAGGCTTGATGGTGATAGGTTGTTCATCTAGATTCTTCAATGTAGAAGCTAACTTTAATCTTGTGGTATTATTAATGTAAACCAAAGGACTTTTCTACAAAAACTATAAAAGCCACATCCTCGATATATAAAGCATTTTTTGTGCTCCAGAAATACATACTCTCACTTCTAATATACCGCTTAAACAAATGTGTTATACTTATTTACTATTTTTTGTATACTTAAATACTAATAATAAGATACTCTAATGCGACTTAGTTGAAAAAAATATAGGAGTATTTTATTTTTGTTATATACCATTTCCCATATATAAAAGAAGTACATACACCAATTATATTATAAAAAGTAGATTTTGATGAAATTTTTCATAGAACTCATTTTGAAGTATCTTATAATCATTATTAGAGTATACTTAAGAGGATAAAGAGATGTAGTATCCAATTATTTTTCTCTATATATGTGGGAGGGGGCGCAGGCATGCATATGTAGGACACGTGTCCTGTTTTTCTGTTTCTCTAGTGTAGGGCGACCCGGACGGTTTGGTTTCTACGTGATAGTACAACACAACGAGCGAGCAACGGCAACCGTTGGATCAAGCTCGTCCTTCACCCATCCCCTCCAGGCCTCCACTTGTCCTGCGCCTAAGGGGTCCTGGTACCCTAGGAGCCGTATTTATAGCCATAGGAGAGGATATTTATAAAAATACCTCCCTTGAAGTCTCTATCGGTATGGGTAAACGTATTCTTTCTTTAACACTGCCCTAGCAGGTTTGCCTTACAGCTGGATGTATAACTGAGCTTTGGCCTGGTGGGCTGATTAGGTCTAGGTGGGGCTACTCCCCCAACAACATCCATGGATATATTCCAGCAACAATGCACAACATGCCTGAAAGATATATCAGCAGGTAGTTTCAACCAGAATTTGGGAAACCGGCTCGTAATTGGCAGCATTAGATAGATGGAGCTTGTCAAAACTTACCAGTTTGGTAAAATGTGATTAAAAAACAATCAGCAATGCTTTGAGAAATTGAAAGTATTGATGACATATAGCTGAACTGTAGGAAATTTAGCATCATTCATAACCTATCTGCCTAAAACTTAACTGATAAAACAACCGTTTTCCAACCAAAAACTTGTAAACTAACCAAGCGAACGTTTGCCTTTAACTTACTGTTCTCCAATTGAACATCAGCCCAACATTTGAAAACTATCCTGTTTGACAACATTTTTTCAGGCCACAGTGGTTTGTGTATCATCCAGTTTGGATAGTTCATGTACCGGCCACTACTCCAGAGCTGACCAATTTATCTTTGAACTACGTATGCTTGCTCTAGGGTCAGGGCTTTGGGTCCTCCATGGCTGTTTTTCATAGCTGAAAATGGTCTTGGGAAACTGTGCCCATAAATGCATTCCAGCAATCAAATTTCAATAGAGTAGGCTCGCAAGGCTACAAGGTATAATAAATTGTCTGACCTGTCATGTTAAGCCAATCTTTTATGCATTATACACTAGCATTCGAAATATTCGTAAATACTTTTGGTTTGGAATACCTCAGATTGAGTTCTTATAGCTTCTCATGTTATACTAAAAACAAATGCATGCAAGTACATCTGACCTTCAAAGGACCTTCAGACGCTTGTTACGTCATGCTATTTGACCTTGATAGAGTACTTGACAGTACGCTATTTTGACTTGCAGCTTCTCACCAGATTGCCGCTTAGCTGCCGTATCTGTAGTTGGGTTTTCAGTCACTGGTAATTTTTCTGTACCTTTTTGTTTTCTAACTTGTTGCTTAACCAGAAACAAGTTGTGTTTTGACATGTCTTTTGATGATGCCCATGGAGTCAATTACAGATGACGGTGAAAGTGATGAGCAGGTTGTTTTAGTTAGCCAGAGTGGTATTGTAAACAGAATAAAGGTTAAAGATATATCCATCCAGTCTAGTGCAGCAAAGTAAATCCTCTCTCTCTCTCTCTCTCCCCGCACAACCTATTCAGAAGCTTGAGCGCTTAATATACTACCGTAGGGAACAGAAGACGGGGCATCTTAGAGCTGATTAATTCAACGGGAACTCTCTTTAGCTGTTTACTTCAGAAACATATTAAGTCGCAAAGTACATAAACAATTCAACTATAAAACCATAACCAAAGCTCAATAACTGTTGAGCTCGGGGAATACATCTTACATACTGGAATGACAAACCATCCCAAGATACCCAGCAATTCATCCAAGGGCTCCTAGCTGATCCAAATCTTTCGTAAATTTAGGCCTGCAAGGCCGTAAACCAGAAAATGGTGAACAATAATAATAAAAAAAGGTGTCGACATGGAATACATTGCCTCCGCAAAGAATATCAAATATCTCATTATTCGTTGTAGTAGAATGAAACACCTCTCTTCCAGAAGACAAGGTTTGGCAAGAAAACAATTGAATTGATATTATATGCATACCTTGCTGGCAATGTTGCTGGACAGCCAGTCCAGGCCTTCGTACAATCCCTCACCTGTTGTAGCACAAGTGCTCTGGATGTACCTGTCAGCAAGATCAAGAAGTCGGTTAAGCCTTCCGATCAAAGCCGTGTACACCTATATATATTACCAAGCCAAGGGCAGGAATACATTCAAAATAGAACAAGCTATGACTACATCTCAATATAACTAGATCGACAGGGCCCAATTATTCTCGTGATATCTTAAAATACAGAAAAGTCAAGCAAGAACGATTCTGTGCATAGCTACCAGTGTCGCTGACGAAGTGAGTGCAGTCCAAGCTTATCAGTAATCTCAGCGGCATTCATAGCATTTGGAAGATCTTGCTTGTTAGCAAACACAAGCAACACAGCATCACGTAACTCATCCTGCAATCAGTGCCATGTGTATTGTGAGCGCTAAAAATCACATTCTTATCAACGAGAAAATAAAGCACAAGACAATTGAGGGACCTACTGTTCAATCCTAAGCTGGTAAACAAAATGAACAAAATAAAACCACCAACTAGTTGTAAACAATTAAAATACACATCAAATAAACAGTAGTCTAAGACTTCCGTTAAACTGCAAGGCCTCATAAATGTTTCTAATTAGACCATCAGGACTGACCTTCCCTTAAAAGTCAAAGCAGTTGCCTAGCATAAGAATTTACCTCGTTCAGCATCCTGTGGAGCTCATCCCTGGCTTCAACAACACGGTCCCTATCGTTGCTGTCCACAACAAAAATGAGACCCTGCGTGTTCTGGAAGTAATGCCTCCACAGAGGCCTGATCTGTTTTCGGAGACAAGAAAAAAAAAATAAGATACAGTTTAACAAAAGATGCCTAGCAAATGGGAAATCTAAAAGAAACAGCACATAAATCGTCCACTGCAGGAAACCAGCAGCAGCACATAAAAGAAACAGTGTTATAAAAAGAAATTGGCTAAAAGATGCATAACGTGCAATACTGAAGCTGCAGAACATGTGTTCTTGGTACCTTGTCCTGACCCCCAACATCCCAGACGGTGAAGCTGATATTCTTGTACTCCACAGTTTCAACATTGAATCCTGTAATTGGAAGAGAGTCAATAACGAGAAAACGAGAACAATCATGTCGTAGGTCAAGGCATGTTCAAATTAGTGCACTAGAGTTGCATAACCTACTTCACAAGAAAAAACAGTCTGCTTTCAAGTGCAATTCCACAAAAAAAAGGGATATAGGTATAGTAGTACCAATTCTCCTAGCCATATCAAGCAAGCAATCAATTTATGATTGCCATTATTGTTCACTTTGTAGTACTCAAATCAAGTTATTGGTCCTTGGCGATAACATGGCTGGCTATTTGCTTGTTAAAGTGGATTTAAACGTGTTCACTAGCTGCTGCAATAACTGAGTAACTGTAAGTGACTTCTTGCTGACACCTAAGGATTTGCTTATATGGTCAAGAAGAAATGAATCGACAGGTAAATTTGAGACTTAACTGCCGTTTGTCAATATGCCTATGAACAGCAGAAGTGTACTATGTGTGATCTGTCTAGATATTCTTATGAACAAAATGCTATCGACATTCTTCTGGTTATTTTGTCAAATTTGTCATTCAAACTAGCTGCCGATGGGATTGCATTGTGAACCATTGGATGTTCTGCTCACACCACAAGTTTTCCCAACAAAAGCAAACCTTAAAACGAAAGATACATATATGGATATATACAATGCGATGCGCGTGCAGGTTGGTGCTCACCGATGGTGGGGATGGTGGTGACGATCTCGCCGAGCTTGAGCTTGTAGAGGATGGTGGTCTTTCCGGCGGCGTCTAGCCCCACCATCAGGATCCGCATCTCCTTCTTGGCGAAAAGCCGGCTGAACAGCTTGGTGAACGTGAGCCCCATCTCCTCCTCTCCCGCCTCGCCTCGCCTGCAACACAAACACAATCGCCACGCGCAAATGCGATCTCAGTTTCCGCTCTTCCCTTCAGCTAGCTCAGGTTGCTAGATCTACACGCGTCGCACCAGATCCGGCTCTCAATCGAACAACCGTGGAATCCCACACCTCAACGCGCGATCTAAAAGCCGAACACGAGATCCGTCGGTGGATCCAGAAAACAGCGCAAAGGCTCGGTACAGGAATGGGCATGGAGCCCTTAGAGATCTACCAAACCGCGACCGCGAGACATGCTCCACCACTGGAAGCGAACTCGCGTAGATCTCAGGGAAAGGGAAGAGAGGCGAGCGCCTACAAGGGCAGAGAGAGGCGGGGTGGAAGGGGCGTGAATCACTGGCCTGATCGGAGAACTCGATTCGCGGTGAGCACGCCGGCGCCGGAGCCGGAGAAGGCGACGGAAACGGGGGCGAGGGGAGGTGGGGCTGGAATTGGGGCGTTGTTGTGCTGGGCTTTTTGTGACGGTGGTGCGCGCTTTATTTATGCGAGGGGGGAGCGGAGAGCCAGCCAGCCTTGTGTTACGGTGCGGGTCTCCGCCGAACTTTTCTTTTTCTAGAACGACTAATAATTTTCTTTGCCAAACCCCACCGCCAATGTATATTCGGTTCTCACTTTTGTGAAGGGCGCAGCTAATTGCAAGCACTTTCAATAAAGTTTTATAGCGTTTTAATACAGAGCAGTAGGTTTTATTGAATTTTAGAAAGTCTCATAAAAAATATTTGAAAAAGTTTCAAGTTCTAACGAGTTTTACACGTTTCTAAAAGCATTCAAGACCAAGTTCAAACAAATTTCAGATTTTGAAACTCAAGCTTTAAGTTTCAACATGTTTCATAAAGTTTCAACAGGCTTTATTAAGCTTTAATCAAAGAGTTTTAAGAAATTTCAACAAGTTTCATCCGAAGCGTTTCAAGAAGTCATAGCAAATTTCAACATGTTTCATTAAGTTTCAACCGATCAGCTTTAAGAAGTTACAGTAAACTCGAAGAGTTTCTCGATTGGTTGCAAACTCTTGCTCGATATTGCACCAGTGACCATTACACCCCGCTTGGGTCACCGTGTTCGTGCCCGCTCATCCATGGCCACCACACTTATCCGTTGTGTCTATGTTCGACGCCACTACACCTGCTCACCCATAGCCATGAAGCTCGCTATTCCTATTGCCCATAGCAACTGTGCTTGCTCGACGTCGCACCAGCTATCGTGCAGCCACCACGGTTGCTTGCTGCTCACAGCGCTTCATGTGTGGCGACAATGATGAGGGCGGTGGTGTTCGGGTTGGGTTCATGTAGCACGGCAGCGGTGGCGATGCATATGGCCAGCAGCGAAGTAGAAGATGGTTGTTTAGGTGTGGCACCACACATTTGAGCGCGGCGACAGGTGGTGTTGGATTAGCAGTGATGTCACTTGCTGGCAACATCGTGCCGCGTGTAGGTGAGGAAGTTCCCTATGCTACTCCTTGTGGTTTGTTGATCTATCTTAAAATCTCAAACTTTATTCGAGTCTAAGAGCTTCTTTGGAATCTGCCCAGATCTGTTGCAGAGAACATGTACGTGATGGTGTTTGAGTTAAAAAAAAAAGAGTAACGAGTGGTGCTGTGGTTCGAAAATTGGTAACAACGGCCATAACTATATTAATGTACTTTGTTTTTGAAATACATATAGTTCCGGCGGTATATTTCGGAGATCGTAATCCCAAAAACTACATGCAATAGTGAGAACTGACCCTTGCTTTAAATTTTAGAGAAATGCTATAGAACATTCGACTGTTTTTCAAGGCAAAAACAGTCAGATGATCTAGGGGCGTTGGATCTCTATCTAACGGATCCAATTATATAAACACCCCCTCCAAAAAAAATCTCATATAAGCACCCCCTCCAAAAAAACGATCTGGAGCGTTGGATCACTATCCAACGTCCTAAAATCTGACTATTTTTGCCTCCAAAAACAGTCAAATGTTGTATAGATACTCCCTAAATTTTATGGTTTTCACTTGCAGAAGAGCACCGATGCACCTCCCGTAATTTTTAAAACTTCCATTACAAGCTGCTGAAGTAACAATCTCGAAACGTGGATAAGACGACGCAGACACAGTTATATTGATAGCTCACACAATCTATTGGAGTTAGTTTACAACTCCTTTTTTGATGCGTTGCATATACATATGAACATCGATCCAACTTTGTTTCCGCTACACAAAACAATAAATTCCATCTACTTCGTTAAGCGTTACGGTCTCCGCATTTGCGAAGAAAACGCTGAATTATCCGGTGCAAATCATGGTGATCTTTAGCCCCGTCAACGACGACGACGTGGCTGGCCGTCCCGCCGCGGTCACTGCCGACGCTTTGCCGCCGGCAGGCCACTACACGGCGGCATCCTACCACCCCGTGGTCACCTACTTTGCAAACACATCTCCGAGCTCGCTCCCGCCCTTCCCGTCGACCTCCTCCCCGTTCTTGCCGTTGCACCAGCGCCATCCATGGCAACCGCAACCGACCACCTTCTTCCAACCCAGCCCCGAGCTCCAAAGCAACGACACCGATCTTTCCGCCGTGATCCGAGGCTTCTTGCCGCCACACGCCGCCCCGGCGCCCTTTGCCCAATCAGCCGTCCCGCCGCAGCCGCAGATGCATCCGACCGTGCAGATGCAATATTACAGCCACCAGCCGGCGGCCGCGGCCATGCAAGGAAGTCAGCCCTACTTCGGGCCCTGGCAGGCCGCGGCCGCTCCAGTAGCACACGCGGCGCCCCTCGCCGCCGCCGCCGGCATTGGCACCGCCCACCGCGCTGTTCCAGACGCGCCGCCTGGAGAACCCGCCAAGCCCTCTCGCCGGCGACGTGGCCGGCCCCGCGGCAGCACCGCCGCCTCCAAGCGTGCCAACGCCGCTGTGGCAGCTGCTGCATCCCGGCAGACGGCTCCTTGCACTACTCACCCAGCGGCGACGCCCGGCCAAGAGCGGCCGCTAGAGCAGCCAGCTACTACGCCTGCCATTGCGGGCCGGCACGACGGCAGGAGGGAGGAAGCCGGCGGCGGGGCAGAGGAGGAGGAGGAGGTTGAGTATGCGGACACGAGTGCCCCGGGGGTGCGGTTCCAGCCGTCGGACGAGGAGCTCATCGGCTTCCTCAGAACCAAGTACCTCGGGCACAAGATGCCCGTCGACATCATCAAGGAATTCGACGTATGCAAAGCGCACCCCAAGACGGTCCAAGGTCGGACTGATCCCTACTCCACACCGCTCTGTTTTGTTACAAAATCTAATCTATGTGAACTATAAACTGGTACAACCGCTCGTTCCGATAATTTTAGAGGAAATATGAATCGCGAGTGCATCAAATTTCATCCAAAGAAGAACTATTTTTTTTTTGTGCAGAAAAGTTCGGAAAGAGTGCGGACATGACCTGGTACGTATTCTCGCCGAGGAGGCGGCGGTACGGGGGTGGCAGCCGACCAGCTCGGTCCGTGACGTCTGTTGGGTTTGTGGGCTACTGGAAGTCCAACACTAAGGAGACCGACGTGCTTGACGATGGCGGGAGGGCAATCGGGAAGGTGAACAGCCTCACCTTCGAGCTCGGCCGCCAGCCCAAGGGGGTGACGACTCCCTGGAAGATGAAGGAGTACCGCATCCCGGAGGAACAAGAAAAAAATGCTAGCCCTGATGGCTCATCCATGCTGGTAATTAAGCTAATGCACTTGCTTCGTGCATTGTGTTTCATGTACCAACGTAGTAGCAAAACTAAGTTAATGTTTTTTTATTACTTTAGTTTACTTTGTTTCATCTTTATACGCTCTTCTTATCCTACACTTAGCATTCCCAAATATATAGTGACTTGCTCTGATCGAAAAAAATTGTTCTTTTACTGCAGTTGGATAAGTGGGTGATCTGCAAATTGTTCTGTAAAGATGAAGGTACCAAGACAGTCCCTGTTCAGATGGGAGATCAGCCGGGTGTGGTTCGTCAGAATGTCGACGAAACAGATGGTAACGGTGATGGTGATGGGGCCAACATGGGAGACCAGTGGCTGAATAACTCTGAGCAAGATCTGCGTGTAGAGGACTACCCTCTATCTGATTTTGCTCTTGCAGATTTTTCGTCAGAGCAATTGCAGACAGATGAGCAGAAGCTTGGTGCAAACTGAAGATTTCGTCAGAGATCGTGTGCGTTCTACACTGATATGTATAAGCTGATATAGATACTCATGTTATACGTTCATCAATTCCCATGTAATATACGTTTGCGGCATTTTTGTGGTTAATTTGTTTCTACGTACACAAAATTCTGTCAATTCAAGCAAGAATTCGTTCGGTGCAACAATATGCTGAGAACAGAAGGCCCAAAGAAAGCACAAATACCAATTCCTTTTCTTTTTTGAAAACGCTCAAATACTACCAAAGAAACTCTCGTGGCCCATGGGCCGACTCTCCCGGCCCATCGACAACTCCAGTTCCAGAACCAAACCCTAACCAAGAAGAAACCCGACTCGCTGCGCGGATCGAAACTGCGGAGCAAGACGAGAGGAGGAAGACGAAGGGAAGATGAAGGTTCGCGCGTCGGTGAAGCGGCTGTGCGGGTTCTGCAAGGTGGTGAAGCGCCGGGGCATCGTCTTCATCCACTGCACCGCCAACCCCAAGCACAAGCAGCGCCAGGGCTTCTCCACCATCGCCGAGGCCGCCGCGGCCGCCGCGCCTCCACCACCCGCGAGCACCTCCGCCTTCGCCGAGTAAGACCGCGTCTTCCTTCCTTTTTATCCCCATAGTGTTAATAGGGTAGTTCCTGCGTCTGCAACGCGCGCTAGATTCTGACATTCGCAAGATTGATTCACTGTCCGAATTGAGGTTCTAAGGTAGAGGTAAAGATCAGATAATTGCTATGGATCCTTAGTCCAAATGAGGCATAATTGCGGGTGCGTATGTTAGACACCGAGGTGACTAAGACCTTTTAAATCAGTAACCTGTCGTCTGGATCCTGCAGTTGGCTTATCTAGTTTTGCTAAGTGCCTTCCAACAAGCCATTTTGGTATTTTTACACTTGACCAAAACTACTAGTTATCACTCCCAACTTTGGAAGACAGTAAGTACTAGCCAGTAAAATGCACTGTTGTTTGGACTTGATGATCTGTGATCCAACCAAATATTTGTTGAAAGGCCTCTGTCATTGTAATCCCTTTGATCTTGTGGGAAGCCATTTTATCTTATGGTTTAACCCTGTCCTGATTATCCTGTTCAAGGTTATGATACTGATTCAATCTTCTTTGGCTTGTCAAATCTTTTGGTTTTTCATCACATGTTAAATTCCTCGAACTTATTCCAACGAAATGGATCTTCTGATGTAGCCACTTACTGATTTGAATTACGTACGCCTGTTCTTCCATTGGATAGATGACAGATTCTCCACTTGCATTTGGCATGACTTTATTGTAGATTGACGTATCTGTAGATTATATTGTATTATATATTTATCTGTTGCTTTGTTATACTGCATTCGGATAAAGTATTAAGAAGGGATTATAGGCGAGAATGAAATTTCAGTCAAGATAACGCTTGGGTTAATTATTTCCAAAAGGCTTAGCTGAATTGTGCATGTTTCATTTTGAGGAATGCAATGTACTAGTGCATCACCCCTTTTGGGTCCATGTTTTGAATTCTTGATTAACCACTTGTTCAGTTGTATATCATGTTGCCAGTTGGCATATACTGTTCTCGTCTTTGCTTTGTAGGGCCTCGAAGTTGGCTAAGCAGGAGATGTCTACGAAGTTTAATTGGCCACTGGGTTTAGCTGCCCTGCTCAAGAGTGCTGATAAATAATGTATTTGCTCCATTGTTCTTAATCAGATGATGAATACTAGCTATAGCTAGTTGGTATTTTAATATCAAGTGAAGTTTCCAGTTGAAGAACCGCTGTAGCAAACATACCATACCTTTGTGTATGCATGATCATTAGTTGAACCGGTCTTGTGGTGGAATAACATCGGTATACATTATTACTTTATTGTCTTGAGCTGCTATGATTAATTCTGCTATCCATTTTTTATTTTTGATTTGGCTTAGTGGCTGGCACTGAAATGGCCCAATGTTTATGTATGATGTTGAACTATGCCTCTCGTATGTACCATCAGGAATTGCAGAAACCGAAGTGTGCATGTAGATAAGAAGAATTCGTTTCCCCCCTCCAGAGACGGGACGCATGTTAAGCTTTCTCTAGCTTGTAGGCATCAAGCGGTTCTGATGAATCAATGAGTAGCAGCACTATTGCATCTAGTAAAATTGTTATCGGCAGCATGAAAGCATGATAGCTTTTAGGCTTTCCTGTTCCCAAGCGTCCGTTGAACTGATTGTCGACTGATTGTCGGAAGAGTCATTTTATGAGAAGAAATAGACTGCATAAACTGCAGCTCATTACAATATGTAACTTGCTAGGATAGGAAAGGCCATGATGAGAATTCTCTAGTTTCTTGTTAATACCATTGATTTAACATTTCGATCGGCTCAGAGGCTCAGACAGAGACCAATCATAGCTGATACTGACGATAGGCTCTCGCCATATACCCTCGAAACTTCAGAAAAGTAAAGCCTTGGATAACCTTTGGTTTCCTCGTTGTGATGCGTTAGGAATTGAGGTCTCCTTTGCTCGTTTTCTGCAGCTTACGATATCTTACTGCCTGCAGCTTACGATATCTTACTGCCAGGCTACAGGTTTGGGCCTGCTGCATCTGCTGAGCTCCCTGAGGTGCCTTCAGGATGTGAAGCATCAGCTGCAGAAGCAGAGACAACTATTGCGGCAGAACTGCAGAAGAAGAGAAAAATGAACGCGTCGCCTGGCAAATTCGGCATTGTCGTTGTCCTCTTCCGTGCGGCCATGGAAACCAACGCTGTCAATTAAAACGGAGGAGAAAACAAGCTGCTTGATCAAGACTAGAAGAACCGAGCACACCACGCGCTGTACGCTCTCAACTCTGCAACTATAGTTCAAAGCCAAAAAAAAAAGTCATCATTGCAAAACAAGTCTCATCGACAGATCCTGCTCTTTGAGCTCTTCCTGTGATGGCTGTCACTATGCAGACTGGGTTCTAGTCTCAATTCATAAACCCACTAAACCTGGGGTACCAGCAATGAGCAATCTGATGAACATTGCTTCTTTTCTGCATAATAACAGCTCTATCATTCTATTTTTCAATCTATCAGCATCAGCTCATTATGAACAGATTAAAAATATTCGTGCTCCATACATAATCTTGCAATTCTTTGTTGGTGAAAAGAAAAACCTTGGTGACTAGGTACTTTTCTAGAGTATTATACATCCGTATCCCTTGATCTTTGGTACTTAGAAGCTGAAGCTATGAAAATCATGAATGACATGCACAATATATGAGGTCCATCAGTGTATACTTCGGTGAGGACCTTTAACTCCATTGGCATCCATTTTTTTTCCAATTTGCCGTTCTTAACTTACATACTTGTTGCTAAAATGCCATCGGTACCTTTTTAATCTGCCAACGAAAATGTGGGTGAGCAAGCGAAATTTCCTGTAGTGAAATCATTTGTTAGTATTTTCAGAGTTGTGCTGACAAGTGACAACATAGTGTTTTGCATTTTTTTAATGGCCCTAGAATGTATCAAAAGGTGTAATTGTGCCCTTCTTGTTTATTAATCTATTCTTATCACTACTTTCATGTATATTTTTGGTTGGCAAATATAAACTGAAAAGAGCACATATACCATTCTAACCATCGCTTGTTTCAACAACACTATGAGGAACAAATCTAGCAACTTGATATCTGTTCAGGAATGTGAATTTAACTTTTTTTTGCGAACTATATTGGCACTTAGTTTTTGTCAAAATAGCATACCATGCTAGAGCAAATTCCACATAATCTATATACAGCACTAGCAAGCCAATGGAAGATGCATACATCCCAAGGCAAATACATAAGAACTCACTTAACTCACCATTCACTGAAGTACCAAATTCAGAAGAAGTCCATGAATTCAGGATTGTTCATTGAATCCTACAAATAATACCCAACAATTGAAAAAACACTTATCCCACAATCAACATGATAGAAATTGCCCCCATCCCACAACACATTTGAGATAAACAGAGGAAGGCTTAAATAAATTAATACAAGATCACCTACGCTCCTATCATCACTCAAGAGATCCATAGCAAACTAATGCATAGTGCAACCAGCACTAGCAACAAATCATATCAGGCATCAGCAAAATCACATCTACTCGACATCACCCTTAGCAACCAAAACCCACAGTGACTACCAATGAGCAGCAAAATTCACAATAATCTTAGTACGTATCACATATATATGTTCATGTTTGCTAAAATACATAAAAGCGATCCATGTCTAGAGTTGATCTTGTGCTGAAGGGAACCCTTCTGTCAACAACCAACAAGCATTCACATACAACTGAACAGTGAATGCATAATCTTATAACCATACAGTAAGAAAAGCAAATCAACCACTAATCAAAATGCAAACACATCAACCAACCACCAATCAAAATGTAAACACATCATTCTTAATTGACATGTTAGAACCTGATCATCACACCAAGCACCACGAATCCACAATACAAAATCAGAAACATATGACATAGTTGGTTCCCAAAACAAAAGGTCAAAAACTAGTTTTCAACTACATCAGTATAGCATCAACGATCACATCTCAAAGGTGCAAATCTACATATCATTTTTAAGCAAATATCATCACAATCTAATGGGCCATTGATAGAACCAACATGCATCCACCTACTTTAGTATCAAATTCAATTGAGCATCATAACACAGGATAACACCACTAGATGTTACCAATCAGAACTTACTCAAAGTACATATTACTATGTCATGTTCATCAACATGCAACTATCACGAAGAACACATATTGACGAGCACGAACTACATGATTGATTAAGCAATTCTCAATTCTGAATACATGTGCTCGCTCAAGAACCTACTCTGATGAGGCTTATGCGCCCGAGGATGATGATGAAGGGGTCTTGGAGCCGAGGCCGTACTTCTCCTGGAGCCTGGTGATCTCGTCCTCTTTTCTTCTTGATGTCCGAGTTCTTGGACATCTTGGTGGGCTGGTAATAGAGCACGATGAGGTAGCGGTTGGCGACGTTGAAACCGGAGAGGTGGTCGACGGCGTTCTTGGCGTCGTAGATGTCCTCGTAGACGACGAAGGCAGTGCCGCACGTGTCCTTGGCGTTGCCGAGCCGGATCTGCCGGATGGCGCCGTACTTGCCGAAGATGTCGTACATTTCCTCGCTCGAGATGTTGAACGGTGAGAGTTGTAAGTTTATCACACACTCCACTAAATAAGAATCCATATATATATAGGTGCTGATCGATTGGACTAAAATAAACTAATTTATATCTAAAATTGTACTGTAACTGACTAAAATTACATTATAACTGATAGTGACTTATTTAGCGTAACTAAAATTAAAAAAAATTAAAAATGAAAAAATAAGTTAGTTTATTATGGACAATACAAATGAATATGAAAAAAAGAACCAGCAAAATAGCTTAAAAAGTTAAAAAACCAGAAAAAACGAAATTTATAAATAGTAAAAAATAAGTCAAAAGTTAGAAACTTAAACCAAAATAGACGGGCCGTAAAGTGGCAAATAGGAAAAAGGTAAACAAACACATACTATACTTGTCAGACCCGGATTTTTCAATCCGAAATCCTCTGTGATTATTGCACTAATCCCTGGATCAGTAGTTAGTGCACACAGTACATTGCTGATTCATACATACATTGCTTAAACAATAATATTACAAACCATGGTTCCAAATTAAGCCACGTCGGGCAACAGTTTACAAAAAGGGGGCACTAGGCCGAATGTCATCATTACAAGCGAACAGCGGAAGAGAAAGCAAAAGTAGGGCCACAACCTCAGGCAAGCGACTGGGAGGTAATGTGTGCAGTATATATTACCTAGGATAGATAATATACGTGCACACAATGCCTTAAGTCTAACTTGTCTAAGCTCAAAAAAAATACGCAAGACGATCTAATTCCCATCGTCCTTCTCTCCTCCTGAGACCGGGGCATCTTCATATGCATAATGATCCTGCGTTCCTGTCTCTGTTTTGATATTGCGAGTATGAGCACACTATCCACCGTGCTCAGCAAGTTACCACACAGAATGCAGTAATTTATATGCTAGGCTGGATCAAGGAAGGCTGGGGTTTGTTTATTTGCCAAAAATTGCATGTGAATACATAATTAAAATTCCTGAGATCTAGCAGCTTTTCAGTAAAAGTAAAATGAAGTTCATACTTTGTATTAGTGACACAGATATCATCCACCAATACATGGCATCTGCATCATACGATATCTTTCAGTGTTATAGCCACTTATCTTACCACTGGGACAAAACCCAGGCCAATTCAAAATAGGGCTGTCCATCGCCCTCTATTCACTCATTCCCTTTACAAACCATTTTGAAACAGAACTATATCTGGTTACCCTCTGGCTGGCCATCTGCAGTAATATTTATGCATACCATTGGCTTAGCACTAATGCTAGGCAAAGCGAGAAAAAAGACTGCCTATTCAGCAAATAAAAGCCAACAAGATAAACGACAAAAGTAATTTTCAAACACGAGGCCAGTTTCTTAGAATAAAACACCACATAGCCAGCTTCTAGGCTGGACTTACAATTACATCATAATTAATTAAAGTTTTGACGGAAATAACTACTACGATACAAAAGGTTTCGGATATCTTGCTACATCGCCCCTCGATTTTGCGCCACATCCGGCAAGTACCGCGCCATCCGGTCTACTCCTCCATGTTTCCTGCCACTGGCCGGAAGGATCGTAAGTCGGCGATCGAGAACGAGACCGGCCGCCATCGAACTCGGAGGGGTCGGTCTCGAGCGGAGCGGCCGCGATCGCGACGTGACCCTCCGAGGCCAAGAGTCGACTGTGGTCCCGGAGGTCGCACGCTCTTGCGCGGGCGGTCGGGGCCCACTGCGTCCCCGGCCGGGGCGGGAGGAGGGTGGAGTAGCAGCAGAGCCGACTGCTGGGCCGCACCCGGCCGCGGCCGCCTCGCCTTGGCAATGCCAAGGCTTGCTCGCACCGGGCGAGCTTTCATGAGGGTCGCCACCTCGGTGTGTGTGCGACGAGGTGAACCCGGAGGGCGTGATCTCCTCCGAGCTGCAGTGTGGGGCGATCCCATGGCCCTAGTCAGTCAACCCGATGCGTAAGCATCGGGTTGTTCTCGCTCACCGCATGTATGTCTCATTGTATCGCGCATTCTCTGGCGCGAGGGGTAGTAGCGAAGGGGTGCGTCGGCGGGCCTTGTAGATGTCACACATCCGCGCGGCAAGAAGACGCGGCGTCTGAAGTGCCACGGCCGGATGGTCCGCCGGTGCTCGTCCGGAAGACGTGAGGTCGGTCGTGCGCGATCTTGGGTAGATGAACACCTCAATCAGCCAAGACTCCTCTCCTCCAGCTGTGGTCTTGAGACCACGGTACACGGGCTGGTTTGGATAGCCCAGGTAATGGAGAAGCTTGCGCAGAATGCTGGCAAACTCCCCCTCGTACACTCCGTGGGCCAGATAGTCCCAGTCACCCTCATCTCCAGCTCCGGACATCTGTAATTTAAATTTCTAATGTTAGTAACTTTTCAAAATATCAATGAAGGATAGAATGAATGGTCTAAGAAGGATAGAGAAAGAAGTAATACACTATATTTTTTGGAAACTCTTTTTATAAGTTTGATAAAATTATAATCCTATCCTTTGGCTAACGTCCATACTAAGGCCTTTACCCTACAATCGATGCTCGATACCGACTCTGCTGGACCGGATTTTTCAATCCGAAATCCTCTGTGATTATTGCACTAATCCCTGGATCAGTAGTTAGTGCACACAGTACATTGCTGATTCATACATACATTGCTTAAACAATAATATTACAAACCATGGTTCCAAATTAAGCCACGTCGGGCAACAGTTTACAAAAAGGGGGCACTAGACCGAATGTCATCATTACAAGCGAACAGCGGAAGAGAAAGCAAAAGTAGGGCCACAACCTCAGGCAAGCGACTGGGAGGTAATGTGTGCTGTATATATTACCTAGGATAGATAATATACGTGTACACAATGCCTTAGGTCTAACTTGTCTAAGCTCAAAAAAATACGCAAGACGACCTAATTCCCATCGTCCTTCTCTCCTCCTGAGACCGGGGCATCTTCATATGCATAATGATCCTGCGTTCCTGTCTCTGTTTTGATATTGCGAGTATGAGCACACTATCCACCGTGCTCAGCAAGTTACCACACAGAATGCAGTAATTTATATGCTAGGCTGGATCAAGGAAGGCTGGGGTTTGTTTATTTGCCAAAAATTGCATGTGAATACATAATTAAAATTCCTGAGATCTAGCAGCTTTTCAGTAAAAGTAAAATGAAGTTCATACTTTGTATTAGTGACACAGATATCATCCACCAATACATGGCATCTGCATCATACGATATCTTTCAGTGTTATAGCCACTTATCTTACCACTGGGACAAAACCCAGGCCAATTCAAAATAGGGTCGCCCATCGCCTCTATTCACTCATTCCTTTACAAACCATTTTGAAACGTAACTATATCTAGTTAAGTATCCCATGTCTGCCCATGACCGTGGGCACGGCTATTCGAATAGTTTTGACTCTGCAGAGTGTGTACACTTTCACCACAAGCGATAATCCACCCATTGCCCCACCTGATTCCTTGGTCGGTGGTCGAACTGATCATCACATGACCGCTCGGGATATCTAGTTCCTCTAGTCATCTCACTCTATGGGAAGCGCCCACTGCGGTGGGTCCCATACGTTGCACGGATGTTCACCACGGCTACCGGCATTATTCTGCTCCTCTCCCTCAATGCTAGTACGACCGGTGAACGCCACCTCCACTCGGTGTCCCTTTAGGCCTCCTTGCCCTTGCTTAACCACGTCTATCCACTACCGGTGAGATGGGTCGGGGAGTGTCGATACCACTACTTAGCCAAGTTGTAATTTACAGACATGTGGTTGCACTGTTCTACACGGGCTAACATGACAAGATTCAGTCCTTAGAGCTATCTGGGTGGTTCTACCACATTCCATAATTTTTGTGCTCCCACCGCACCACATTCCAGCCCCTAATTCATCCACCCAGATTCTAAGCAAGTTTGAAGATTTTTGGGACATAAAATAACAGTTCCAAACTTTTCATCACCATTCCCACCATGACTGCCCAAATAAATTTTCATATAGCAAGCGAGAGTCTTTAGGACAACTAAGTGTCCCCGTTTAACTAGCATGACTAAGCAATTCGCTACATTATACTTTATTTGGGAAACTCTACTTTATACTAGTTTTGCTATGGCGACAAGGTTCACATATATCAACATGTCTCAACGGTAATACTAGCAAACATATTACGGGTGTACTCTATATTTTTCGAAAACGAACATAATCTACACATAAAATACTAGCATGCATTTTAATAATTTAAACGAAACTAATTGCAAGAAAACGGGATCAAAATGGTCAAGGTGATAACTCGCCTTGGTCAAAGTGCTCGAGAGGGTTGGGGTTGGAATCTGCAATGCTGCCTCGGCCTCTTCTTCTTGAGTCTCGTAAGCTATGTAATCCGTACGCGAAAATTTGCAATTGAAATAAAGCAACAAATCAATCCAAATAACACCAGAAATTCATATAAAATCTAAAATTATGATTTCAGTTCCTTTGGATAGATTTCGAATTTAGACAATTTAGAAATTTGTCTCACCCGATTTGGAGTTAAAATGAAGAAGTTATTCTATTTTAAAGATCTCGGTTTCAATATTAACGTGGTCGAAAACGACCACGTGGTCGGTATCGACCACGTTATATCTGATCGGATTCGACCACGTTACGGTGGTCGGATTCGACCACGCCACGGTGGTCGGTATCGACCACGGTATCTGTGATCGGTTTCGACCACGGTATCTGTGATCGGTTTCGACCACGGTATCGCGTGATCGGCGTTCGACCACGGTATCGCCATCGGCCGACAGTGGGGCCCACTTGTCGGTGTGCGAAGAAAAACAAAAGAATGGCTCAACCCAAAGACGCGGAGCCGGGGCTCGAACGCCAGGGGAGCCAAGGGGAAAGGAGAGTGCGATAACCAAGTGGGCGGGAGGCTTTGCCTACCCCTTAAGGATGCTATATCCTTTGAGGTAGCTCGGGAGGCGGTGGGTAGGCGAGGCGAGGCCGGAGTCGGTGATGGCGCCGGCGGGGAGGCGGAGAGGTTCTGGCGGCGTGATATGTAAACTTGGCGTCGAGGTGAAGCTCGTGGTGGTGGCGGCGGGGCCGGGAGGTGCTTGAGTTAGGTCGGCAGGCGGCGGCAATGGCGGCATGGGGAGCTCTCACGGTGCGTGCGTGTACGGTGGCCGGAGCTTGGGAAGGCCGGAAATGAGTGGTGGGGCTCTGGAGGTGGTGTAGGGGCGGGAATTGAGCTCGGGTGGGCGGGGTCATGGCGAGGGTGTCACGGAGTTGGGAAGAAATGAGGTCGGGCGATTCTAGGGGTTTTGCGGCAATTGCGCAGAGGGAGAGGAGAGGAGGGCGGCGATACTTGGAGAGGTCGCACGGCTTTTATAAGCGGTGAGGAGGACCGGCAACGGAGGGCTCGACCCATCACGTCGGAGTAGGCGGGCGTCAGCGACGGAGCGGCAGCAGGCCACAGGAACTTGGCGAGAGGTGACCACACGGTCTTGCCTCCGCAGCTTTCGCCACAAGACGCGGGTTGGCGCCTTCGACCACGTGACCGGCGATGCGACCGAGCAGAGGTCCTTAGGCGGGGCGCCTGCATCGGGCGGGCGGGTGAAACCGGGCGGTGGCGGGCGCATGGCCGCCACGGAGGGTGAGTTCTTGGCGCGGGAGGGAGGGGAGCGGCGCGGGGAAAAGGAGGCGCGTCGGAGGCGATGGTAACGCGCCCTCGGTCGAACAGGACCGCCGTCAGAAGGGACATAGATCCGCCGTCCGAACGCTGCGGGTGCCGAGGCAAGCCGGGCCGCGGCGGCGGCGGCGTGGGCGCGCCCGGGTGAGGCGCGAGCGAAAGAGAGAGAGAGAGGGAGAAGAAGAACAGAGCGCGGCGAGGTGCGAGGGGGCGGGCGGTTGGTGGGACGACCGGCTCGCCTCAAAAGAAAATCTTTTCTTTTCCTGGTTTTAACTAATTCCTTTCTTTTCCTATGCATTTACATTAATACATATATATATATATATATATATATATATATATATATATTTTAATCCTTATTTTATGGGGGATTATTTGCATCTATTACTTCATAAAAACCCTTTTTCTCAAATGCAAATATTTACTTTCACATATATATATATACCTTTCCATCACATTTTCCTCTCCCAAAACTTTTGTAAAAGTTTTAACCCTAGAAATAATCCTTTACTTAGGTTCAACTACTTTCTTTTTGACACTGGATCATCTTTTCAGATTCTCCCTTTATTATTTTATGTTCTATTATTTCATTTCTTTTGCTCATTGAAAATCATCAGCTCTTTAATTAAGAAATGTTCTAAGAAAATCAATTTCAAATCAGAATCACAGCAAATAAATGCAAGAAAATTTTATAATCCAAAATTTAACTTTTCAGGATGTTACAATACTCGACCGATGAACTGGTCACACGTCACAACGTACGTACATCACAAAGAGTGCTGGTACTAGGCACTCCTTCGACGCTGTTCTATTTTTCTTTTGCGTTTATCACGCTCTTATCTTTTTACAGTAACTAATTTTTAAATAGAATATTTTTTTAAAACAGAATTGACTAAAATCATATATAAATATATTTTTTCTCTATATTCTTTTTCGTGAACAGACAAAAGATATAAACCATACCTATAAGCCATAATTCGTGGCTAAAAAATGGTTCTGAAAAAAAAAGCTGTCGTAAGTGCTTACCAGAATAGATGTGCGTACAGGCCAAAAGAGAAGGCCGTTGTTGCGTTCGATTGGATATGATTTGTACGTGGGGAGCTATGCGTGTTGAGCTCCTCTACATTTCCATGCCGATGTCGTCCGGCCTGTTATCGATCAACACGATGAGGAAAAAGTCATGGCCGAATTTTCAGTGGCCAAAACTCGCAACGAATTGACCTTTCCCACTAGTACCCCTCAATCTCTCTCTCTCCATAATCTATTTCCCAGCCTGCGGGCGTAGCCACGTCAATGATTTTGCGAAAAACTCCGTGCGTTTTGCGAAATCGTGTAAAGGTCCTTTATTCTTGCAAATAGGTCCCTGCTTCTCGCAAACAGATCCCTACCAGTTTTTTTACAAAAAACATCCTCCAATTTACCGATAGCAACCCGCAGTTTTTCAAAATTATGTATAGGTCCTTGTTTAGTTACGTACAAATCCTTGCGGGTCCCTATTTTTTTTTCAAAAAAGCCCTTTGATTCTTCTGAAATTACGTATCCGTCCTCGATTTTTGAAAAAGAACCGTCTTACGAATTTTCGTCTCTTTTATTTCGGTCCACACGGTGGCTAGCGCGGCGTCACGCCGCGCTTATATGGCTAGTGGCCATTAACACATGAGTCCATGGCCAACTCTGAATGCGCATAAAACTGTAGCTCGGAAGTAGTGGGAGTGACTGTTTTAGGCGCTGTCTTGCAAAGCTGTGACATTTCAGTCGAAAAGAACGGCATCTTTTCTTTCAACTGCAGGATAAATCACTCTTCTCACTGTTACTCTCCTCCTTTTCTTTTCCCTAAAAATCCCAATATAAATTCTCCTTGACTTCTTTTGTGCTCAGACCAGGAACGGTCACCATCTGACAGGCGCACAAAGATTTCAGCTGAACCCCCACGGGACTAGTTCCCGTAGTTGTAGCCCCTTCGACATTTCAGCTGAAGGAGTAATTCCCCTTCATTTGTTTTGAAATTAACTACTCTTATTAAAGATAAAAGCATAGAAGCATTGCTCGTTTGTTATTTGTGCAAGAATAAAACTACGGATGGTGATAGCTTTTTTAAAGGAGGTTCTAGAATTGAAATAGATGCCAAGCACTTATGCATGAAATATGCATATCTATTAAGAATTTTCTAGATCCGTCGCTGATACAAAATGCTATTATTGGAAATGCGCTGAATCGTAAATTCTAGTGCTAGTTCCAGTAATTTATGCACGTACCGATGCAGTTTCCTATTTCCATTTAGAGAATACTATTGCTAGTACCGAACAATTAATCAGTGTCACTGAAATGACACTCTCTCCAAACTGAAACTGAAGATAGGTAGGAGTACTTGTGCCTTGATACTTACTCTCTCGTCCTGTTATACATCCAGAGAAAGAACAGTAGCTGTAGATCAGTAGATCATCTTCGCTAGAAAGTAACTTTTGTAACATGGTGTTTACGACCTACAACAAATACTCCTACTCGATCTGCCTGTGTGTCTGTGTGACTCTGTCTTCTTTTGAGTGAGCATGGTGAGTGAGCCACATACCCTCGTGAGCCGCACACGATCCGAGGATCGACTTTGTGGTATTTGACATTCATAACACAAAAATCACTTTCCCTTTCTCTCTCTGTCTCTCTTTGCAGGCATGATCAGAGGAGCAAGGAGACATCCAGACATTGCACGCTAGCTAGTAGACTCTCGAGATCTCCTCTCTTCTTTTCATCCATTTCCTGACTCATCTTTATTCGCGCGCGGTTAATCATGGCCTCTCAAGCGCGCGTGTTAAAAGCTCCCATCCTTGTTGCCTTCCCTTTTGCCGCCCTTTTCATCTCGATCAGTAAGTTACGATGATGCTGGCTGGATGTTGTGTGCGATTTTAAATAGTTTTATCTTGCCACCTCACATGTATTGATCTGTCGATATCTCACGCGCGCAGTGTGTATATCTAGACTAATACTAGCTTGATCGTGTTAATTTTTTTAGAGAATGCTGGGCTGTGCTAATGGTACACAGATCTCACAGTAAAATTTTGCTGCTGATATATCGCTGTATATTTTAGGCGAAATTAGCTACAAGCATCCAACTTTTATAGCATTCGCTTCAGAACACCAGCTTTTCATATATTTGCTGAAAGGCAATAAACTTTGGTTGTTCTTTTCCGTAGGACACTGCTTACTAAAATATAAAATCTGGCTGAGAGTGGAGAGATGTAGGACCGAAGATAGCAATAGAGAGAGAGAAAGTAAATGGTGTCTTAAAAGTTTCCCTTAAGTATTCACTAACAACAACACTTGGGTCAAATCATGACCAAAACCCTAAAAATTTTAGATAACAGCTTCAAATCATCGAGAGAAGCCAGTCTGACCGTCAAGCACAAGCCGATCGGACCGCTGGCTGGTTTGACACAAGTACTCGAGGTCTACGACAGCCGATCGCAACGCCCACAACTATCGATCGCGAAGTCTACGACCATGACAACATGTAAAGTCTACGACTACCGACCATCAACCATCCGTGGTTGTTTAGGCACTGTAACTTTCGACCATCGATCATCTGTGGTTGATCTGCCGATCGGACCGCTCAACTATAAAGTCGAGGAACACACCTCCGACTACTGTTAGCGGTCGAAGTCTGCTGGTCAGACCGCCAAAACAAAGCGGTCAGACCACTTAACCTGAAGATTCCAACAGACAGCTCAAGCAGAATGTAGTCATTTGCAAAACCCTCAAAAACCAAACTCAACCTCCACAGATACTCTAATCCAAAGGTCAATTACTCATCATAACTATGGGGGACCTCCACGTGGTCTCACAAGAGAGATGGTGAAAAAAATATGTTTTGCCTCTAACCCGCTTCTTCTTCCTTCTTTCCTCTCCCTCCTCATCATCTCATCTTCTATTGTCGGGCCTCGAGCTTCTCTTGCACCGCTGTTATTGTTAGTAACCTCTCGTGCTAGCCCAAAAATTTTCAAGGGCTCAAGGGCAAAATAGATATTTCACCCACCTTCTCTCTTAATCGGATATTATATTTTAATAGGCCAAGTGTCCTACACAAAAGGCGACTAAAGTTTAGTGTCTTTTACTAAAAGACACAAAAGGCCAATGTTCTAGAGCAAATAATACAAAAGTTGAGTGTCATGTAGCCAATTTTAACTATATTTTATATAGCACGGTAATGCCAGACCGAACCTGTCACAGCTATAAGGTGATCCACTAAACATAGCTAGGAATACTGTGAGCTTTAGTATATGTACACACTCTTTATTTTTTTGAGATTGTCTATTTGTAAGGTGACTGAATTTTTCTTAAGCATAAGTCATTTTTTATCTATTGAATCAACGTCCAATCATATGGTACATCAGTCTCTATATAAAAGCAATACATCAATCTCTACAAAAGCAATGATCACAAAAAATGACTTCGAAATAGCAAATCCGTTATTTTTTTTCTGGGGTGAAATTTCATGGCTCATCGGCGCATGCATGGTTCTCAGCATATATGTACCACGCGTATCCCATGTGCGCTTTGACCTGCGCATTAGTGATCACGGCAAAAGTTTAGAGGGAAAGCTTACTCTTTCCAAGGAGCGCAAAGCGCAAAACTAAGAGCCAGGTCATCACTTGGAAAAAGCTAGAGCCCTTTGCCTATGGCTGGGCAGCCATTGTGGTGTGAAAGGAGAACACAGGCAAAAGGAATGGAAGGGGGGGCAAGAAAGAAAGAAAGAAAGAAAGAAAGAAAGAAAGGTGATCTCGGTATATAAAGTGGTTAATTGGATGGAGACTAGGCAGTGATCACTAGTGATTAGAGAGAGAAGCTAGCTAGGGAGGACGAAGTGAAGCTGGGGCGCCCATGACGGCATGAGCGTCACGGATGATGGAGGTGACGAGCGTGAGGAGGAGGAGGAAAGGGACAGGGCTAGGCTAGCGGCCGGCGTTCCGTCTGTTTGTTGGGGGCGAAGGGAGTGGTTGCTATTGCCCTCCCTGCTGACACACCCCGCATGCAGCACGCGTGCCCCGGATCCTCTGCACCATATACATCTACCAGACCATCATATATATCTCTCTCTATCTCTTTCTCTTTCTCTCTCCACACATAGACAGAGAGATGGGCACAGGACAAAAAGGACGACTTGTGCTGTTTCTGTTGTTCGGTGTTTTAAGCAGAGAACATAGATCGAAGCTAGCAGCGATTAAAACATGCACGTCCATGGTTCGTCCTACACAAGGATAAACTCTCAGTCCGTGACCTTCACTACTGTGTATGCATGCATGCATGCCATTCCGTGGATCATGCCGTGCAGCTTGCTGCTGGTACGTTCCATGCAACAACGGGCACATGAAATGAAGGCGTGCATGCATAGTATAGGGATCACCGAACTGCAGTTGAGAGGCAGCAGCTTAGAGAGAGAGAGAGAGAGAGAGAGAGAGGTGTGGTGCGTGTGTGCTCATGGTCCCCGGGCTGCGTGGGGGTTAGCCGAGGGTGAGGCCGACCCTCTGCCCGTGTAGGGCTCTCCCGTACTTGTCTACTCGATCTCCTTCCCCGCACGCTTCCTTTGTAACTATCCATCACGGCCGGCATCGGCATGCATGCATGCATGCATGCGCGTATCGATCGACCGCCTTACCTATTAATCCACTAATTCGATCAAGTAGCAAGTGCACATATCTCCTCTCTCCCGGCTACTTTTCCAATCGAGAAAGGGCTACTACTAGTCTACTAGTAGTTGCTTGTCTGGTGGTTCTCTCTCTCTCTCTCTCTCTCTCGTGTACTTCAATCGGTCCGTTCACAGCAGCATAGCCGCTTATATGTATGCATTGGTTTTTTCAGAGACTTGTGTATGCATTGTTCGGGAGTGGTACTATATGGTTTGATTGGGTTAATTGGATACTTTCGATCCCACTGCTGATTGGATCGTAGGGGTTCACAGTCTATCTTAAAGTATATACATGCTATCTTTTGTAATAGCTACCTTATTCTTTAAATTAGTGGAGTGACCAATTATTACAAGCCTCCTAGCTGCATATATATATAGTCCAACTACTGAGTCAAAATGTGCAAGTATTTGACTCATACATGTTTTAATAATGTTATATTGTCATTAGAGTACTCCCTTCGGTCATAAATATATATCATTTTGGATATCGACACAGTCCCTAAAACACCACTTTAACCACTAATTTCTACTATAATATATTTATAAAATCCAATAAAATTATAATATTATTAAAGTTCTTTTCAAGACATATATATTTTCCCGCGTGCAAGCAAGCCACATGGCGCCATCCTGCCATTCGAACTCGCCTTCAATATTTTTCCGTCTTTCTCGTGCTATGTTTGAGCTCACCATCTCACCCGACGTCGTTGATCGTTCTGAGTCTCAAGTCCTCCATGAGCCTAGCCCCGATCATTGCCGTTGACCACAGTTGACTCCAAGCGATCCTACACATCCAAAGATAAAGAAATCATTTTTAGGCACAAGTTATTCACAACTTGACCTATATTAACCAAGACATGCGTCGTGCAACTTTAATCCAATGACCCAGGTCATCCCAACTCAATTCATGACTCAAATCCCAAAACCCTGTTTTTCTGGGAAGATCAGTAGTACCGCACATAACATGCCTGTACTACCGCACCACGGTACTACCGCTGCCCAAAGCGGTACTTCCGCACATTCACTCCTCACACAGGACCTCTAGAAAAAAAAAAGTACCGCTATATAGTTGGAACTACCATCTTGCAGTACTATCGCACAAACCCTTGTGGTACTACTGCCCTGCAGTACTACCGTGCTTATACCTGCGATTTTCTGATATTTCTGGGACTTTCAGAATTCAATCCAAACCAAATGCAATTAATCTTTGTAAAACACCATCTCACTACCAAAGGTCTTCAGAAACCTTCGTTGGCCCAGATGCCCGAATCAAATTTCACAAACAATGGATGCCCCCCGCACCAAGAACTGGACCTCCTGCATGCAACTGTTGGAGGTGGCATCTCAGATCTGTGCGGATGGATTGAGAAACACGAACTAGCCAACAAAGATTTCGAGGTGGCATCTCAGATCTATACCCAGCGAACTCCAATGTCGCTGAGAGACAAAACGTCGCAAGAGAGACTTGATTTGCTGATCCTTTTTCCTGATCTGCTACAGTTTAGAGGGGGTGGGGCAGCTGGGAGACACCGGAGCCCCACCGGATGACGGTCGCCGCGGCCTACGGCGCACGACTCACCCGACTGTGCGTCGCTCTGAGGGGAACAGCCGCGCCGGCAGGAGGGGAAAATTTGGGGTTGCATCGTGTTTTCCTGGTGGGGAGCCAAATTCATGGCACCCTCATTTCACCGGGGTTTTAGCGAAAACCACATAGAACGTGCCACGGCCAACCGATTTATGGTGTCCATCCAAACAATGGCTAAAAAGTATGAATTTTATCAATCTTTTGGTATAGCTGTCTTTAAAATCCATCCAAACACACCCTATATCACAACACTGAACAATAACACTGCATTCGCTGTTGAGAGAGGTCGGATCAAATCATCAAAACTTCTGCCATGCCCCTGCTAAGCTCCTGACATACATGTATAGTCGTATAGGCACCATATTTTGGTTATATCGATGTAGAAACCTGTGCTCCTGCTCTCTGAAAAGATTGGAGCTAACAACATACGATCGAGTACTGTTATGCAGAGACACAGCAGCCTTTTGTATATTTTCTTGTGAGAGTATGCATGTCTCTGTCCTCCTCGTAATTAAGGACTGATGGTGTATTGATTAATTAACACTGACTTGTTGCAAAATTTCAGAAATCTATATATGCCGTCCGATTGTTGCATTGTAAGACCTCCATGACTTCATGTATCTGGCCTCTCTTAAGCTGTAAAGCATATAGTAGTAATATTGGCATCTGGATTTTCTCACTATGTGTAAGTATATTACAAGGCATTCTCAATTGACAGTTTTCATAGCAGTATCTATGAGAAGAGAGTATATTAAATGAATATTTAGATACAATTATCCTAATGTGTAGTGTCTATGTGTTTTTTTCCATTGTCATTAATGTTGTATGTATTATGATCTAAGCTATATTTTAATCTTGCGGCCTACACGTTTTGTTTTTGCTAAAGGAGTAGCTAGTTCATACAAGTCACGCTATTTGCTATGGAAATATATGCTCCAATTAACTTTATCATATTACTTGATCACAATACTTGCCCATACAAGGGAGGCTTGATCACAATATTTTCTGCCGACTTCTATATGCACATCACGCTAGAAATACATTGAAATATAATCTCAGCTGGACCCCAAAAATCATAGCAAAAATAGTAAGAGAATATATACTACTAATTTCAGTCGAACAGCAAACTTCGAACCCATCTTCAACCAAACATGAAAAAAAAATACATGTGTGGAGAACAAGAGATCGAACACTACATTATCATTGATGCGGCTACAAGTTGAGACGAGAGGAATCAGTTGCGATGGAGCCGCCGATGGACGGGCCGCCCCACCAAGCAGTGAAGGCGGCCGCACCTGATCAATTGGTGATGGTGGAGGTTTGGGAAATCGGCGGCCTAGAAATCAACTGTACGTTGCGGCGCCAGTGGTCCATTCTCCCCTTCCCTTGTCCCCTTCTCGCAGCGAGCCACCCGGTGGAAATTAAATCGACCGAGGTGGCGGCGGTGATCGGCACCGGGGCTAGCGGTTCGGGTGGGGGAGAGGTGGCGGAGGATTTGGAGAAGCGGAGAAGACAACTCACTCGGCCAATTCGAGAAGAAGCGGAGGGGCAAGAGCTCACGAGGCGAAGCCTATCCGGACGGGCGCATAAAATCCAATAGGGCTCACAAAACGTGTGCTATGGACACTTAATTCACCCTAGCGAGGATTCTATCGTGTTCATCTGCATTGGTCCTCTGAAAAAGGTGGCCTCTTTAAATATGCTTTCATATCAGATTTTTGGTTATGTAACAGACTAATTAAAACTATAGACATCAGTTGATGTAGGAAAGAGCACCGGGTGATCGACGATTTCTTGCATGCACGAATTAATGCCCATTTTTCTCACCTGGACTTGACATATTAATATATTACCAGTGGTGTACATATAGTGGCATAACAACAAAAACGAAGCACAAATTCATGTTTTGATGCCCGGCCAGGCCTATATGTTTAAACGATCAGCTAGATAGTACAAAACGCATATGCATGTGACCTACATGCATGCCAAGCAACGCGTGCCCTTGCAAGCCACAGCAGCTAGCTAGCGTGGGCATAAAGCACAGCACGGCAGTGCCCTCATTACAAGCTACACACACACACACACAATGACACCTCCTTTTTGTCCCCACCAAGTCCAAGTGCCATCCTGGCTTTAGCCACAGAGAGCGGCAAGAGAGCAGCACAGCACAGTAGCCAAACCTGACATGGAGATCTCCTCCTCAAAAGCTAAGAGGAGCAAGATTACAAAAGGAAACCAGCAAGAAACAAAAGCTCATCACCTTCCTCCCTTTCCCCAGACAGACAGCAGCATCAGCAACCTCCATGCATGCATTCATGAGAGTGCACTGTGCACTGCACCCACAAGATAGCAATCATTGGCTGCTGCTCTGCTCCTCCTCCATTCAAACAAACAAACCTGCCTAGATCATTCAATCCGAATCCCAAACATTCACAAGACAGGCAGGCAGGAAGCTACAATGCATATCTTTGTTTGATCAGGACTCGTCACGCGTGGCTACCTGACATAGTGATCATAAATGGACATGTACAGATCTTGTAATCTTAGCTTGCCTGTGAATGAATACAAATGCTTGGGATGTTGTTAATCTTGGAATACTTATATATATTGTGCTTACTTGGGTAAGTCTGCATCTTTGCATTGTGCATATATATGCTGACGTTGTTATTCTAGGGGCCGGGTTTGCAAGGGCTTTTGGGACAACTTTGATGAAAGCTCAAGCAAACCCTAATGGTAATGTGTATTGGCATCACCAAGAAGAGCCATATGTAGAGCAAGAACGGCCATATATAGAGCAACTAATTAGCACACAAAAGTAACTTTCAAAGCAAGTACGCAGTTCCCATGTACCATGAGTCCATGACATGCAAACTCTGTATTTTTAGCTATGGCCGGCGGCTGGCTAGCTAGGCTGCCGCTTGCATGTTCATGTCGGAGACACGTCTCCTCTTCGGCCGGTCGCTGGCGGCGGCCCCCGGCCTCTCCACGAGAGCCCGAAGGGCTTCCTTTAGGAAGTCACCGCCGCTGCCACCGTCGTTGGAGCCCGAGTGGTCGGCAAGGTCATCGCCGTCTCCAGTAGCACCGCCGTCCTCGCCGCGGTGGTCGCGCGCCAGGACGAGCACGTTGCGGACGCGGCCGCCGAGGGTGGCCATCTCGGCGCGGAGTGTGCGCAGGCGGAGGGCGCGCAGCGTCTCGATGAGCTCCGGGAGGAGGTCGGAGCGGTCGTCGCAGCAGACGGAGGCCTCGAACACCGCCGCAGCGCCGCGCCCGCCTCCCGACGAAAGCACCACGATCTCGTCGTGCTCCGTTGGGAACAGGTGCGCCGGCGCAGCCTCGCCGACGTCGGCCATGCGCTGCTTCAGGTCCCTCACCCTCTCCACCGCCTTCGCCAGCAGCGACGCCTTGTCTATCTGCTCACACACGAGTTAACCAAACTCCATCAACAAAACCTTCTCACGATTAGGCTCAAAGCTCAAAACTCGAACCCTAGAGCGGTTAGGGATTAATCGTACGCAAAGATGATTAAGTCAGCACAAGCTGGGAAATAAGGAGAAAAAATCGTGTAATTAAATTACTAGGAATTAATGAGGAAACACAGTACTAGGCACTGCACAAAAGAAGCATGTGGACAATAACCGCAAATCATGAAGAGGAACAAGCTTTAATCACAAACCCAGATTTAATCACAACATTAGCCGTTTTGGAACGTACATGCTACATACATAGTCAGCAACTCAGCATCTAGCTACTGCAAGCTAGATGCTAATTCAATTCCTAAACCATGCATAAATTTCATCTTATCCAGCCCCATATATCCCTAATGATTCTTGCAGAAAATTAAGAGAAGCGATCAGAATTAATCAAGAAGAGATCATGGTTCGTGTGCACGGAGAAGAAAAAGCGGTTTTGGTATTGCCTTGGGGTCGCAGGCGAGGACGGCGCGGAGGCGGTCTAGATGCGACTTGATACGCTCGCGGCGACGCTTCTCGGCCTCGCGGTGGTTGCGCGACGCGGCCAGCGCGCGGTCGTGCGCGGCCGCAGCCGCGGCGGCCGCCGCGGCCTCGTCCTCCGCGGAGGCAGCAGCACCAACCCCGGCCACTGCTGGCCATATGGAGCCCATGAAGAAGGGCGGCAGCATCGGCACGACCGCCTCCCCGTGCCGCGCCGCTCCGGCGGCGCCGGCGAGCGACACCTCGGCAGGAAACATACGTCCGTCTCCCTAGCACGCCACTAGCTAGCTTCTTGCCAAGCCTTGACGCCTCGTCGAGCGTTAGGATGGGGCGCACTAAGCTGCAGTAGTGAGCTGCCGCTACTAAGCTACAAGTGGAAGTAGCTAGTGCCAGTTGTTGTGGTGGTGGTGTGATAATTCCTAGGACTTGGACTGCAATGCAAGCTAAGAGGGAAGGGTGGATCGGATGGGAAGAGAAGGATGGGATGGGGGATGAGGACTACTGAACTGAGGAGAGAATACATAAATAAATGGGACTCTGAAGAGAGAGAATGTTAGAGAGAGAGGGGCTGAGAGCTCTGTTCATTTGTTGGCAGGCGGGTGAGTGAGTGGTGGCTTGGTGGGCCCACCTGTTGACTCGTCATGAGAGAGAGAGAGAGAGAGAGAGAGAGAGAGAAGGAGTCCTGGGAGCTAGGGATACGAAGCTAGCATCGTAGAGACGTAGAGATCTCCCATCGGGGTGATTGGACGGCTGTGATCGTGCCGACCTGCTGCCGGGTCGCATTCGGTTGTGGCGGTGCTGGATCATGCAGGTTTGACTCGTTGAAAGAAAACTTTAACTGGCCGGGGGAATGTTTGTTCTTCACCTAATAATAAGACGAAGGCATGTTCATTTGACTTAAGATTTTTGGTTATTCATATAAAAGAGTATGAAGTAAAGAAAAATTATATACGATTTTGGTTGGTATAAATAAATTTGCTATAGTATATATTATAATTAACTTATAGACTTCGTTTTAAGAAGACACTTCGTGTAAAAACTAGTTATCGTAGGAAAAAACTACTTTAACAAGTTTAAAAGAAGAGGCCCAAAAAGAAGGGTATTATATTCCATGGCTTTTTTATTGTTTGAGTTTTTTTTGTTGTTGATTGGTCGGTGTATGCAATTCAATTTAATATCAAAACGTATGCAATTCCTTGATTTTTTTTATGATGCATGCGTCGATTTTGAAAAAGAGTGAAAAAAAAAATGGCAACAGAAAATTGAGAGTTGGACGTCAGTCATGGGATTAAGCTCTTGCAATACCCTAATGTAAGTGATGCCTATGAATTGACTAGAAATGTGGTTGAGTAGTTTCTCTCTTATCTGCATGACCGGTCCATACAGAATTACTTTACCAATTTTTTTTACACAGATAAAGAATTGGATCTGCCACATTAGAATTCACATTAACACATACATTTCCTGGCACTAATGATGTAAGAGAGGAGATCAAAACAATATATTCCCTTAAAAACAGAGATGGAAAAAAACAAAAAACAGATAAAAATATATAAAAGGAGGGCATAAATCTCTGACAAAATCAAGAGATGGGACCGGGGGGGATTAAAGGTGGAATGGAAGGTGTGAAATTTTTTTTGTTGCTACCGATTATGGGTAGAATATCTTGCAAGCCCTGGGGGTGAGACTTGGGAGTAATCATGGTAGAGGACAAGTGCTCTACTTGGTAGCCTGCGCAATTATAGGGTCTATTCTTTTGGTTGTAGTTTATGATTTGTTGTTGAAATTTTTGAATTTTGTTTATTTGTGATAAAGATTGCGGAGAGAGAAATACTCGTTTACGATTTTGGTTGATACAGATGTTAAACTTTAAACGTGTACTATAATTAATTTGTAGATCCTGTTTTAAAAATATACTCTATTTAAAAATTAGATACTATAGAAAAAAACTAAAAATTATTTTTAAAAACCGTAAAGAACAGAGCCTGCTTCCTCCTTTGCGGCTTCCACCAGCGAGCCCTGCAAATACGCCGGCTGTATTCCACATTGCCATCATAGATCAACCCAATAGTGCATTTCACATGAGCACATGGCCATGCTTCTGGCTTATCCTTCCGTTATGACTCCAAGAAATTCAGTAGTCCTTTTCTTCGAGAGGCCAGAATAAATATCTCCAGTCTTCACCGTGACGAATAGCACGTAGTAACAAACTGGAGAGCAAAACCCACAGGCGTACTCAATGGGGGGCAGGCCATGATGGGCCCGACGAGACGAATAGGCGAGCTAAGAAGGCTCGAGATGGCCGGGAAACTCTTTCGCGGCCAGCCTGACGCTTGCAGAGCTGGAGTTGGACTACGGATGCAGCGCAAGCTACTGGGCCACCGGCCAGAGCCCACACAAACAACACGGCAGCTCCCTTCCCATTCACGTGTCTCCCCCACGTTAGATTACGGAAGAGCAGCGCCCCAGAAAAGTTTAGTGCTTGTCAGCTCACGACTCACAGTACCATCGGCGCTCGGGTGTTGCGGCAACGTGTGCTGATACCTGGCGCGCGGCCTTCAGCGAGTTCTTGTGCTCTCTGGCCAAGATCTATATTTCTCAATTGGCAAGTGCTTTTTTCTCGGGACTAAGCTCCGCTCATTTCGGCTTTAACTTCTGACTTATTTTTCACTATTTATAAGTTTCGTTTTTTTTCTAATTTTTTTAGCTTTTTTTGAGTTTTTTTGCCGGTTCTTTTTATCCGTATTTATTTGTATTTGTCCGTGATAGGCTAACCTGTTTTTTTTTAAAAAATAAATTTAGTTACGCTAAATAAGCTACCAATAGCTACAATGTAATTTTAGTCAGTTACAGTGTAATTTTAGTTATAAGTCAACTTATTTCAGCCCAACCGAGTGGCACCTAAGTTTAAAAATGTTTAGATATCTTAGGTTATAGTCGTCATTTCGAACACCCCAAGTTCTTCACAGAAAAATCACCTATGGCTATAAATGATTCGAAGAGCCTTTTCCTTGCGTGAAATACATAGAGCCCAATTTGTGCAATAGAATCGGCGACGAAATTCTATACGGTCTTATGATTACCTACTTAGAAAATGATGTATTTAAGAGGATTACTAATGCCGCTATTCTGCGTTTTTAATTTTAAACTATAAGAAACCGAACAGGGCAATTGTAATAACATCTGCTATACATTACTAAGAGGATCGCTTCTCTCTCTACGGATTTGCTGCAGGAAACATGCGTAGAGATGGCAGTATCTACCGTCCGTCCATCATACGAGCTTAGATGGTCCATTTCTTCTGGCACGCATTGCATCGGAGATCCAACACGGCACACGGCTGACCGCTCAATATTGAAAATATTTCCATGGATAGGTTTACAGAGGAAAGCAACACGACCGGTTTCAGAGTTCATCAGAACTGAAGAAGACCCCATGCACCTGGTTTCACTTTCACCCAAGGGAACAACTAGCCAGCAAATACAACTACCCATCCTCCTACGCAAAGATACCGATGCACGTACTTATCATCCACCATCGAAGCTAAGCATCTAGATGAACCTGCAAGCATATATAGTCAGCTCTGATGGCTGGCTAGCGCCTTTGCGACTGCAGCAAAGCTAACATTAACCGCATTAAGAAGATAAACGGTGAACAGGTCCCTAAGTTGGCCATGAGCTGGTGCTTTTTTGTACCCAACTACCTGGCACAAACTTACTCGCGCTCGATCTGAATGGTCACATGGCTGACGTTGTACTCCGCCTTTATGCATCCAATGGCCTTGTCAAGCATTTGATCAGCATCTGCGTCCTGCGTGATCGTCACATGGCACGCCAAGAGCGCCTTCCCCACTGTGGTCGATGGTCCAGATGTGCAGCTCGTGGACGGCAACCACACCTTCCACATCACGGAGCCCCCCTCTCGAGCCAGCTGGCGTCGATCTCGCGAGGCGTGCTTTCCATCAGAGCTTGAAGTATGTTACGCAGCACCTTGACTGTGGTGAACAGTACAATCACAGAGAAGACCAGGGTGCATATGAGATCAATAGTCTTCCAAGTTCCATCGGGCTTGTACCAGCTATGCGACACATGAATTCTCATATTTCTTGACTCATGTCAAATGCTTGCTGTTGCTGGAATGATGGCATCTTAATTCGATGGAATGAAGCACAGCGGTTTTTCTTCAAAGGAACCAGTTTGCCAGAAAATAGACTGCCTACGATCCAGCTTGCTGGCTGCAAGAAAAACTGGGAATTAGAAGCACCGAAAATGATAAAGGGCATTTGTTTTTTTAAAAAATGGAGTGTAGAAACCATTCAAATGGTAAAACCGATGTTCCTGCTTTATATGGTGTGAATCAAGTAAACTTCTTTTCTGGCAGCAGGAAAGCAAGCCTTATGATCACTGTATTTTTATACAAGGCCTAGAAGAAACAACACGAATGACTGACAGGAAGTAGATAGTGGATTAAGATGCCTGTGAAAAGTTACTTCACTACATCCACCTATATAGCTAGGATGCAGACATTCAGAAAGATTAAGATAGTTGTTTTATGTCGAGTTCTTAATCTGGAATGGAAGCTCTACATTCAAAATTCAACTAACCGCTGTTTTTATGTCATGTTCCAGCCCGCAATGGCTTAGATGACGTGATGCACTAGCCTCATGTGCAACAAGAATGATTCCATGTGAAGAACTTTTATCCTTCAAGCTTTGAACTAATCCCTGAAGAGAGACAAAAACTTGGCCACCTCCATGCTGTAAAACACAAATATAATATAAGAAAGGGCCATATCACAGAGATAAGGAATCTTGCTATCTACATATTTGAACTATCACTGGCATGAAAATCAGATTCTTCCAGATAGTTATAATTCAGGTCTATCAACTTAAAAGTGAAATAAAGCGAGAAGATCCTTAAAAATATGATGATCTATTACAATTCACACAAGTATGGGAATATTGTTCGATTAGCGGACCATACATCATCATAACTACTTGTTTGTTTTCTGACTAGGCTTGCAACATACCTTGATAATGTTGGAAAATTTTGAACAGAAACTGGTTTTGCCGTGGATCAAGAATCCTACTCCATCAAATATCAACACATTATTTTTTAGGTGAAGTGACTGGCCAAATGTCGAACTCTGCTTCACTGCATGCCTTTGTCGAATTAAATACCTAGCAAAAGGATATAACTATGAAAAAAATGAGCATCAAGAATGAAGAATCTTCGGTGAGTTCTTTTGGACTGTAACATATGGCTTAAAATTTTGTATTTTGGCTGTTTGCAAGAGGCAGTACGCATAGGAAAATAGTCTCATGCGATTTTAGCGGGTACAACTGAACTCAATGTACTTTTTACTACAATGTTTCTGTTGACCTCGCCTTGAAAAAATGCACCGTTTAGAAACGAGTTACTATAGTCCGTACAAGCATCCAGTTGAAAGTGGTACCAAACTCAGCCCTTACCATATTTCATATGGACAACAGAACAAAATTTTCTTGCTGAAATATCAGTTTCTAAAAAAACTGACATAAACAGTCTTCACAGCAAAGTGCCTTGACTATGTTCAAGAAGTGAATCAAGCGGCTTGGACTTTTTACAAAGAAACCTCATCTGGATGGATGATATATTGACTTCAAATCATCTATCTTGAATTTTTATGTGTTGTATATTAAGCCTTCTGATTTACAGTAAATTAAGCTAACTAATCATGTCAGTGTTAGATAACCCTTTCAAAAGATAATTGTGGTAGCCTATGATAAATGATATTGAGTTAGAATAATTAAGCCCATCAAATATTAAAATATCTTTTGCTTCTAATAATAGCTTGCTTCCAATTGAGAAAAGAATGAATCATGTAAGATTTTGATAGTTCTAAAATGCAGATACTTCAGAAAACCACCAAAAATATTGCATCAAATCTTATGGAAAGGTCATAACCATGACATAATTGGTATTTTTTCCTTCTTCAAAAAAAAGATATAGAACACTGAATCTTTTATAAACAAGGATGTGATACCAATTCAAAATTCCATTTTCACAGGATAGGCATCATGCAATGTGTACACATAAGCATCTCATAAAATTTAGTGGACTCTAGTAGATTGCCTTACTTTCCAGGTGGCAACAGGACACCAGCTTGAAGAGAATCAAAAAGCCAATTGGGATTCAGCATCAAGGAATCGACAGCACAACCATATAAGAACTTAGCTGTTGATACCTGTTGCAACAAATACCTATGAAACACAAGTGCAATATGGTCCAAACATGAACGGACAATTTTTAATGCATGTGAGCCTATTTTCATTATTCCTACATCATATACAGATCAATAGAAGGTACCAAAAAAAAGGCAATGGAATAGCAAACCTTTTTAGGGGAAAGAACCATGGGAGGCTTCCACCTTGCAAGCGCTGCCAGCTTGCTTCTTTTATCATGTGGATACGGTGGCACTTTAGAAAGTACATAACCTCCAGATTTTCGGATTAAAGACTCAATTTCTTTTTCCTTGTGACCTTGAAACCCAGTCAACAAAAACTCTAGTCCATGAAATATGGTGTCTTTATTATTAATGTATTCCCTGGGCTCCAGTGTGTCAACAATTCTGCTGTCTAACCCTGCAAAGATTCAAACGTGAGCATCACCAAAAGTATCTAATGATTCTGAAGGTATTACTCAAGAATCAAGTGTCAGAGTACATCTCTAACATGAGGGATCATAAAAACTTACAACTTAATCGAGATTTAGTCCTTCTGCTCTTGGTTTGTCTAGTAGTAAGTTTAGCTTCCAAAAATTGAACTCTTTTTCTTTTAAGGTCACATTTACCAACATTCAAATGTGTTATTGATTGAGGACAAACTTCTGATGGGATATGTTGCTCTCTGCTTTGATGCTCGGTATTATCCTGAGCATAAGATGACATCTTCTGACCCACAGAAAATTCTTTCAGACTTCCAGCTTCAACATTATTTTCTATGAATTGATTAGAGGCTTGCACACGCTGTATCTTCTTATTTAAAATTATTGGTGTGCATATTTCCCTCTGACAAACTACCACATCAACATCATTATGTGTTGCACTACCTCCCAATATGTTTGATATTGGTGCTGTTGTGCTAAAAGGCCTGAGTGAACTGTACTTTCTGCGCGTCCATGGAACATTAGATTCCGGTGACTTAACTAAAGGTGCAGATGGATCGGCTTCTATTTCCGGATCTTGCTTCCTAGGAGGTTCTTTGGAATAAATTAGTTCTTTCTCCTCCCCTTTCCTCTGTTTGCACTCAGCAGCTTGACTAGTGGAACCTTCATTGCAAGATATGCTACATGGAACAAAGGAACAGAGAGGATCCACAAGTGATAAGCTTGAACATACTATTTGATGACACGACTCTGCAACTTCAGCACCTTGATTTTCTTCACAGAAACCTTCAGTTTTGCAGGGAAAAGAGGCTCTTGAAGACACAACCATTTCCATGGATGCTGCTCTAAATGCAGAAGGGCACTCATCCATGCTACCCATTGACTCAGAAATGAAACTAGTTTCCTGGTTGAACAATTCCTTCGCATGCTTCCTTGTACCACTACCAACATTTGTCTGTGCACCAATTCCTCCAACTTCCTGAAAAGAAATTTTACATTGTCAGATAGAAGAAGAGTATTGAATGGGACAGATATAGGAATCAATGAAGCATAATATGCTAATTTTTGGATAGCTAAATTTGATGCCAAAACACTTGATTTACCTTAAGGATATTTTGACTTCTTACTAGAGTTCTCAAGCTTCCAGCAAAAGCACTGTTGTTTTGAGTCGACATCTGGAGAGCAGTTTCTTTATTTCTTGGGAATGACATTGTTTTATCTAGAGCTGTTTGCTTTACATAATCACAACCTGGAGTTGATTCCTTCTGTAGCATACCAGCTGAGTTATTATATGCTAAAGAATCAGGTACATGGTCATTGGTATTAGCATCTTGGCTGTGAGAGATTTGCTGTTTCAAATCACTTGTGCTGTGACCTTGAGAAGAACAAGCAGTTTGAAAAAGAGACAGGCCAACATCTTGGAACACATCAAACATTTCGGTCTCATCCAATTCTGCAAGCCAATCACTCTCATCCAGATCATTTTCAGAGGATCCACAAGTATGTTCTGGATCCTCGAGAAAACACTGTTTCCGAGCTTCTTTTACATGCAGAGCAGCTTCTATGGCAGCTGCAGCCAACTTATCAGACCGACAATCGTTAAGTATCATTTCTGCAATAACCATGGCTTCAGAGGCAGCAATAGACAGCTCAACTGAATCATTCACATCTGCATTACGGAGCTTCCGAACATCAACCTTTCCACCAGACAGTTGATGTCTTCTTGCATCAAGTGGTTTATAGATTTCTTTGCTAGCCACTCTACAGACTTCTAGTAGCTTATCATCTTTAAGGGCTTTAGCCTCGAATTGATTTTGGGGCACAGCATTGACCTCTTGTGCTTGACCATCAACATAAGAGCCCTCTAATGTACCAGAGTTTAGAATCTGACGACTACCGTTGGCTTGAGCTGAGGAGAGTTGTGTGGCATTTTCTGAAGAAAGATGCAAAGAGAAAGGCAGTACCTGTATAGAAGTATTAAAAAATCCAAATATGTTATAACAGCACAGGACAAGAAAAAAAATTGTCTGTGCTGCAAAGAAAGAGCCAATATACTTTGGCTATCACAAGCTCACAAGCCAAAATTCGCTATTACACTAACTTCATCACTCATAATGCAATCCGTCAAGGTGATTGACAATCAATCAACATGTGATCAAAGTTTAGAAGCTAATTAAAAATCACAAGCGCATTTTGAAGTGAAGAAATAAGCAGAAAGCAACATGAAAATGGCATACTGAATACAAATTTTTTTCTTCTGTCCCTCTTCGAGGGAAGATAACTGACGGAATAACAATAAGTACACTGTGCAAGTGTGCATTCTTGGAAGAAAAAAATGTTATCTCAGGACAAAGCACAAAGCTACATTTTTATGCAGAATTGAATCATTGAAGGCTACATCAAAAATTCAAAATATAGTGATATCTCCTAATTAAATTGATCGAATTCGCAGAATGACAATAAACTGTTATAATTCAATTTCATTGTAATTTACATCAAGAGTTCATGAGATCCAAGCAAGGAGCAACATCTCATAAACTTACATCACCGCTGGTTGGAGTAATTGCAGCAGGTGTATCCTCATCTCCAGACAAATGCAAACGAAACCCACTGTAACCACCAGCATTTACCATGGCATTCTGACAACCCTGTTGCTCTTGTGTAGGGTCTCCAATAAACACACTATTCTGCAATTCAATGAAGAAAACACAGATATCAAATCATTACAGACAGTTCAAATACACTGTTCGGATTCAGCATATGTCATTTCCTACCAAATACCAATCATTGGCTTCGGTTATTCTTTCTAAGATGGAATGACCAGGCAAGCTGACGTTAAGAAATCAAAAGATAAACCCAAAAGCCTATAAGATTACCACCAACTAATGCACAAATGAGATAAGAAGAGCACCTCACAAGACGGCGATGAAACGGCAGCACTGTCTTTTCGGTATTCGCCAACCGTCGGCTGCCGATGCGGCTGAAGCCAATGAGGGAGCCAAGCAATGTCCTGAACAACTCAAAGCAACGCATAAAGGATATTAAAAAGGAATTCATCCCAGTTCCCATCATGTTCAAGAACAATACACGTCGAAGTGCTCAGGCCGTCCGACCAAATGGTGGGGATGTTCAGTTACCTCGGAGAAGCGCGGCGAGTGGTACCCGCTCGACATAGCGACCGCGGACCGGGTTGTCGCCGCCGCCACTGGAGCACGGAAGGGGCGAGAGGGTCTTCTCTCCCTCTCTTTTTCCTTTTTGACGGATCTCTCTCCCCGCCACCCCTAGGATTCGCGCCAGAATCACAAAAGACCGGGCGGGCTTTTCTTTCGGAAAGTGGTGGAACATTTTACACTACTGGCTGACAATGGGCCCGAAACTACATCTTTTCACTACACGCACCCCGCTGCCGCTGATGTCTTTAGATTGTAATCGCTTTATTTTTTTGGATGTAATTTTCAGCTGTTTTTTAATTATGTGCCGATAAACAAATCTACACCTAAAAACTCGAAAATCAATGCCTCCCTATCTCTTTTGGAGTTTCTAGTAGCTATTGGGCATGTTTGATACGGCTACGGTTTATGGCTTTTAGCTGAAATTTTTGAATTTTAGCTATTTGCGACAGAGTTTATGAAGAGAGATACTCGTTTGTGATTTTGGTTCATACAGATGTTGAGCTTTTAAGATGTTCGGCTCCCCGCTATCGAGGTGCGCAACCGCTGGCAGGCAAGGGAGCGCAACCGCCGGCAGGCAAGAACGCAGTTGCAACTCGCCTGACAACGCACGACACGCCGGTAGCATCCTGCCGCGCATCCCACCTCCCTCGGGAAGGGACGCGGGACCGCGGTCGTGTGACCGCACCAATCACGTCCCACCGCGTATACTCTGCCAGCGGGACAACGCGTACGGCTACAGCTGCCGCCCCTGACATCCCAAGGGTCGGCGCGATTCGTGCCGGCATTAAGACGACAACTCCGGACCACGAGCCGGTCGGGCCACATGTCTGCCCCACGTCTATAGCGTGGCCTCCAACAGCACCCCCGCGATGAGCTCGCCTCGGACCTGCCTCCCAAGTGAGCCCACGCACTTCGGCTGGTGTGTCAAACACGGAGCCGGCCCGCCCGATGCCTCGACCTGTCCGCGACAACAACACGTCTCCGTTGCAACTCCGACCCCGCCACTGAAGGGCCCTGCAGGCAAGGACGGCTTCGGCAACCCGCCCAGCGCTATATCCTCGCTGTGGACCGGGGACTACACCAGGCAATCAGGCTCCATCAAACAATACAGAAGTTTACAGGCCGGAGGGACGGAGGGGGCCAAATGGCTCGACAACATGGCTTCGGCCCGTGAAGTCCGTCACCATGAGAGACTCCTGTTGTAGGGGTGGCCCCCACATAAGCCCAGTCGGTCATTAAAGGTCAGAAGCCCAATATGGGACATATGTAATGACATAAATACCCTTCAGGGGGTTACTCAGGTGTAAGGGTAGGGTTGTAAGAACATTCCCCATGTGGATATATATATACGATACAGGCCATGGGGAAACCCTAAACATTGCTCACCTAACTCTCCACTACCATCTCTCTCTCTCTATTTGGTCTGTAATCACAACAGTTCTATTCATCATATGCTATTTTTGTTATTAGGGTTCTATCCACCCAATATAATTGATGGGTTCTATCCACTAAGAGGAAATCAACATAGGGTTCTATCCACCCTTTGTGCTTTTTTTTCATCCTACCTACAAAGATTCTTTTGTAAATAGATACTAAAATTTTCATGCTCGCTCATGACCGTGAGCACGACTATTTGAGAAGTTTTCACTCTACAGATGTTGTACACTTTTATCCACATGAGATGTTCAATTTGTTATATTCCATATAGGTTTTTAAGTATGTAAATCAAAAAGACCATCATAAAGTATTTACAATACACCTTTTCTAACGTGGCTACACACACTAAGGTTTTCACCACTGTGAGGTCCCATCCACCCACTCCAGTGACCACCTCTTGTGACGTCATGGAGACTTCCATCCAGCACTTATCCCGTGTTCCACCAGATGACGTAATCAGCACTAGGTCGATACAAATTAATTGGCCAGACGATATTCATTATAGCTTGTGGTTGCGCTATTTTATATTGAGAGATCATTACAAGATTTAGTTTTTAAGCTTACCTAGTCGGTTCTACCACAAACCAACACTCTCATGCTCCATTCGCACCAATCCCACGATCGCAGGACGTGGGGGTGCTGTTGATGTTTCGCTGTGAGTGTACGTGTTAGTTTGTGCCGTGCGGAGTCAATGCCCACGAAGCTAGCATGCGAATGTAGGGCTCGTAGGACACACAAGTCACGGTACGTACCTACCAGCAGTGGAGGTTGCATAACAAAATTTTATCCAGGACAAGCCTAAATACGGCTAATTCATCGTAAACAAGTTGACTTATGCATCATGCATGCAAAGTTCACAATTGTCATAATTTTAGACTAAAATCAATCATGAAATTAGATAGACAAAGGAAGCAAATTTATTCTCTCAGTTCGACCCAATGTTTCTTAGTCAGATATTCCTCCTATTCATTTATTCGGCCTGAAATAATCAAAATTAGTATATAGGGATGTCATTTTGCAATGAAAAATGACATACAAAATTTCATAATATCATTATCTCAAATTAAACCAGAGCTGGGGAGCAGGCCGATATGGGCTCAAAGCCCACTTAAGCCTACCTGTTGGCTACGCCACCGAATGCCCGTGAAGCTACTACCACCAAGTGGCACTGGCGCACTGCTCCATGGCCAAGCGTCCCTGTTGCTGTCTGCAATTGAGGTGAAAGGTGACCTTGCCGTTCTTCTCTTGTTGGCCATTCGATTTTGAAGAAAAATATCAAGTGTCGCTTTTCTGTTTTGACGGCTGAGATAGCAGTGGATGATGCTAGCGCAATAGCATCGCAATGCAATTCAATGGTACGCAGATCTAAGTCGTTGTCGTTGGCAAATTCGAAAATAATGCCACGTACAGTATATAGGAAAGGGAAAAAAATGAACGCGCACGAAACCATATCTTGCATATTTGTAAAACTCTAAATATATTCGCACCTTCACTGTACGTGTTGCATGATATGAATGAAAAAGGAACAGTCCCTTGCTTAGAGAGCAATACCAAATGTTTCTTTTTTTGCAAGGAAAAAGAAACCAAAAGGCAAACCCAGCACGCTCCAGGTCACTGCCCATCACGACCTCTAAATAAGTAATTTTATTACCAGTCATTAAGTCACAAATAATTTTATTGACAAATCACCTGTGCGCGTTCAGAAGAGTTAGTAACTCTAACATAAGTAATTTTACTGATAACCATAAATAATTTTACTACATTACTATAATGAAATTACTGTTTGTGTTGGGCCAGGCCGGCCTACTGGACTGAGGTATCAGCCCAAGTATAGTTTATTCACTGTTGGTATCATATCATATATATATATAGTTCAGACTAATAATATCGTGTCTTGAGCTCGCATGGTCGGCCTGGACCGCCTGGTCTAGCCCAACACAACCAAAACCATAAAGCGGAGGCGATTCCGAGCGGCCCAAAAAAACAAGGAAAGCGAGCGAAGCACACAACAACAGCAACAGTAAAAAAACAAAGAAACAAGGGCGCCCTCACGCCACGGCGAGAAATTCCCACCTCCTATCTCTCCTCCCCCGCACAAATCTCTCCTCCTCCTCTCCCTCTCGCCCCCGCCGCATTGCCCGCCGACCCCACCTCCGCCGGCGAGACGGCGCGCAGAAAGAGCGGGCGGGCGGCCGCGGCGGCGGAACCGGACAGCAGGGGAGCATGTGCGACCTGGTGGCCCGCACGGGCCGCCACCAGCAGCGCTACGAGGATGGCCGTCGGCTGGTGGCCGGGTACGGGGTTCGCCTGCCCAATCAATTACTGCTCCTCCTGATGCTTAAGAGTTTCCTTCTTGATTTTATTGGGTTGGGTTGGGTTTGCATTGGCTACGTGCGTGCGGTTCATTGCCCTCTTGACCTAACCTAATGCGACGTGAGGGCGCGGTGCGCATTGAATTATGTATCCTCTTACGAGGTGATGGCATTGGTTCGGATGGATGGATGGATTGGATCGTTGGGGGGTGTGTGATGTGCCTACCACCGGGGGTGGATTTGGTGGTGTTTGCATATGCTTTCTTCAAAATAAAAAATTATTGCATGTACTAAGGTAGTTGTTTGTGGATTGATGTAAGCACTGAGCCGGGAAGTCTTAATGATTGCACACTATCTTAGTTTGTAGTAACACCTGATGATAGCGACATTATTATGGTTTGTTTATTTCACTTGGTGGTACATTTCGTAAGTAAGGATCTATTGTGGGATGTGTCCTCCTTGAAATGAGATGTAAAAGTTGGCCGATTGGTTTTGTTTGGATCAAAATGACGACATGATTGAAAGGAATAGGTTGTTTTCCAATGCTAAGCGGCTTTGTATGGCAGTTCAAATCAATATTGATGAATGTGCGGATAGATAAAGTTCAGCATCAGTAAGCGTCACTGGATATTGCTGATGACAAAATGTCACGACTCACAAATCAATCTTGATAATCCAAGCGTTTGTTCCTGATAGGTGCCTTTTTTTAGGTTTGCTCCTAGTTAAGTTTTTGGTTTAATAAGCTAGGGTAGACTTCGGCTGTGGCTTGTGGTAGGTTGATGAGTTTGCATTGCTATTTTCTGTTGCACTTGTCTTCTGCTGGTGCAGAGGGAGTGCTCATTATGAGATGTTCATACAAAGTAGTTACAATTACTGAAAATATAAAGGTTCAGGAGATGACATATGGACAGGTAATCAGATCTAGGAAATGCTCCTTCAATATTGAGGGGATTCAAAATTAACCCAAGTTTCATTAGATAGTGTAACTGGAAGAGACGTAGAGAAAAACCAAAATTTTAATGATCTTTGTGCGATACTCTTACCTTGTTGAAGATCACTAGTCTGAGGCATCATAGAAACTTCGGCTGTTGACCTTCTTAAGCCTTGAACGCTTCCTTTCATCACACAAACAATTTGTCTGTTTCTGATGGTTGAGATGCAGGTTGGCAGGTTGCATCTACAACATTTGTTAGTTTCGACCAAGCTTGCGAGAAAGCATCATTCATTGAATATGGCCGAACTTTTACTGCTCTAGTAGTTCAAGTAGCACCTTTTACGTGTGTGTGTGTGTATTACTGTTTTGTACATTCCAAGGAACATTTTTTGGGTGTGTCTTTGATAAGACCTAGCTCCTCTCTGGACAACATGATTTTTCTATCTTGGAGAACTGTTGTCTACATTAAATTGAAGAACTTAAAGTATATTATGCTTCTTGGATGTCTTGGAAGCTTGTGCTCTTGGACAAAAACCTTTGTGAAACATGGGGCTTAACAATTACATCATGCTGCTTTTGCATAGTGGCTTATTTACGATTCTCTCTGAATAAGTTCAATGTGTGTACAGGTGCATACCATTCAGGTATAGAGCTAAAAATGACGAAACTTCTGATGATGAACGGAAGAAACTTGTCGAAGTTCTCATGATAAACTCCCAAAGCGGACCAGGTCTCTTGTTTCCAAAGGTATTCATTGTAAACATCCCCATCCAAATTATTAAAAAATTAGAATTATAGAATATATAATGATGTAAAAAAAGCTTGTGAATGTTCTGTGTATAAGTTTACCAAAATTTGTATGAGTGACTATTTGGCATGTAATTGCAACCTTTTTACTTGTCATAAAATTTATGATTTACGACCAACATTTTCACAGGCAATTATTTGACATGGAATTGCAATGTTTTACAATCTTTCCCCGTTTTGAAATGCTACATTAAAGCTACTATACCCTATGAGCAGCACAGATTAATATTTCAGTTAGCTTCTAAGTGCCAAGGTGCTGTTCCTGGCATTTATATGATTTTGTATACATCTGAGACAAATCTATATGAAATTAGAAGAATTGATATGCAGATGTGAACATTTTATGTGCTACTAAGAAGTATCCAAGTCCTGATCCTTTAATGAGCTTGTCTGCAAAACTATGTTTTGTAAATTTGTATTTTTATTTATTTAGCTTATTGGTAAGTTGGCAACTGCATATAAAGGAAGTGCAATCAAAATATATCATTCACCTAATTTTTCAGATAATACGCAACATTAGATTTTATTCATTTGAGTAAATTTACTCAGTACCATCGCAATAGTTGCGGAGTTGTGAAATACCATTGCCAAGAAGGAAACTTACAGATACCATTGCAAACACGAAAAGCTTCGGAAAATACCATCACCGTGACATTTTCCATCCCAAAGGTGTGAAATGACCATTCTACCCTCAGCATTTCTTTTTCTTTCTTTCATTTCATTTTCTTTAGGGCCAGTCCCACCTGCCTGCTTTCTTCCTCCTCTTTTCTTCTTCCTCTGTTCTTTCTTCCTGCTCTCTTCTTTCTCAACCCAAGCACAGGTCGGCAGCAATGGAGTGTAGGTGAGGCTCTAGGAAGGACCAAAATGGAGCGAGGGAGCCGAGGTGAATCCGTTGTTGGTGGTGGTCCACGGAGAGATGCACTGGAGACATGCCAGCGGTGACTGGTGACAGTGTGGGCGTCGGGTGCTCGTGTCGGCAGCAACTTGGAGGTTAGGAGGGAAAACTGAGCACGTCAAAATGACTGAGACAGCGAGGGGGTGGTCGTGAGCCAAGGGATTGGACTAATACTGACCTATGACGATGAGCGGAGGCAGAGAAGATGACCGAATTCGGACAACTAAAATGGTCGATTCATCACACTACGTGAACAAAAACCAAATTAATTTGGAGACTGAGTCTATAAAGGGCTAGAACACGATATGACACAAACAAACATCAAAATTTTCTCTCCAAAAATGACTCTAATGGCTGTTTTGGACGGAAAAAGTGACCGCAATGGCAGTTTCAATGTAGTTTTGTCATCGCGATGGTATTTTGCAGTGTGTGTCATTCACGATGGTAGTTTCCAAGTCGTGTGTGATTGCAATGGTAGTGAACAAATTTACTCTATTCATTTTGTATCATGTCATTCTCACACACTTGTTGGGTAAATGCTATCATACTACCATGTAGAGATTTTGTTATTTCTATCTTCTTGTTGCAGGGAGGATGGGAGAACGATGAAACTGTTGAACAGGCAGCTGCTCGAGAAGCTATAGAAGAAGCCGGAGTTCGAGGAGATATAGTGGTAAGATACCTGTGAGAGATGGTATTTTTTATGGCTACTTTTCATTTTTGTTTGCGTATGTATTTTTAGACACTTCATGTATGCCATGTGCTGAGACATATTTGCCCATGTTTTCCTCTTGTAATCATGAAACTGCTTCTGTATGTTTTTGGCTTGTCATGCAGATTCAGTATTTACTGTGTTAGGTTTATCCTTTTTTGGTATTATTCTTAGCTAGCTGCATGTTTTTAGCTTGATTCTACAATGCTTCAGTATCAAGCTTCTGAAGCCTGCCTACTCCTGATTTTTTTAGTTCATTGCTGTTGTTAGATTCCCCTTTGCGATTAGTCATCATAGTTATTGACATCCAGTTATGATATTAATGGAATTTGACTCCTTTAGGAACTGGAAGCTATCTTACAATAGTGCAATGAGTTATATGCTACATCATCAAAACTCACAAGCTTTTGGAGCCTGCCTACTCCTGAACTTTTGAGTTCATGGCTATTGTTAGATTCCCCTCTGTGATAAGTCATCATAGTTATAGACATCCAATTATGATATTAAGGGAATTTGACTCCCTTCTGGAACTGGAGGCTGTCTTACGAATAGTGGAATGATTTATATGCTTTATCGTCCAAACTCATCAAGTTTCATTTATCATGATCTTCATAGTGGCCTGCTGCCGCATCAAAGTATGTGATATTGCAAGTCACATGACTCACATCTAGTAATATTTTAGTTGCACGGGGTTAATGGCTTAATGCAGTGCAGCATGTATCATGCAATGCAAACACAGTACAACTGACAACATTGTCTGGTGGTAAATAAAATATACTGGACAGTGTGCAGTTTACAGTTAGATTTATCTTAACGAGTTTACCAAGAAATGCAAGCAAGGGCAGACTTTCATTAGTTCACAGTGGAGGAATCATGGGATGGACATTGTAGTAGTGCTCTCGGTGGGTCATGATGGTGATGTTCAACTAGTTCCGGTGGTTTACTTGGATAGGTTGTTTGAGCTCAGTATGTATTGAGTTTCATGCTCCAGCCAGCATGGTCTGTGCTTCAATTGCCCCAAGTTGGAATTCTTTTGGTCAGTGTTAGTCTAGAATCTTAAGTTTGCAATTAACATGTTAGTACTTTGTAATGTTGGATGCTACAATCAAGATGACATGGATTCTATTTCTATCGCACAATTTCAGCTTGTAACATGCGTAATGCTTGCATAGTGGAAGAACCATGAAATCGCAATGATTATAACTTTGCTAGAAGGATCTCAAATGCTCGTTTGAGCACATGTGGCTCCAGTGGAGATAATATTGCCTTTTTTTTTTCCTGTTGTGTAGTGCTTGATCATGATGGAAGTACATGCTTACATGCCATTTGCCTTTTCCTGATGTGTTTCTTTCTAACTTGAGACATGTTTGTGAAGTGCCACTGTACTTCAGCTTACAGTGCCATTGTTTCCCTGAATCAGCAATTTCTGGGTTTCTACGACTTCAAAAGCAAGACACATCAAGATGCTTGCTGCCCTGAGGGTATGTGCAGAGCCGCGGTGTTTGCGCTGCATGTGAAGGAAGAGCTGACCTCATGGCCTGAGCAGAGTACCCGGCGGAGGACCTGGCTGACAGTTCCTGAAGCCGCCTCGCAGTGTCGGTACCAGTGGATGCAAGAGGCCTTGCTTATTGGCTTTTCTGACTGGCATGAGAACTGGAGCAAAGGTGGCGGTGATGCTAACTGCGACCCGGTCTAAACGCAGAACGCATCACCGGCCGTCTTTTTTTGTTCGTCTTCGCTCTTTCCCTAGGCTCCAACCTTGCAGATTGCAATAATACAGTGTACCCCCCTCGATGCCTAGTAGGTCATTGACCCTTGATGCTGGGATTGCTATCTAGTTTCATCGAAGACGAGAATTATCACAACTTTTAAGTGTCAATTCTCGCGCCTATTATTTCTCGGTTTCAGCTGAATTTCTTTCATGTGGTGCCGTGCACCGTGAGCATATTTTGTACGTTACTCCTGATTCTGGAGATGCATACGCTATGTAACTATACCTGAAAGCAAAAGGTATTTCTTAACTCGAGCCACCGTGCCGTGCGCCCATCACCTTACACTGAGTATGGTTTTCTTCGCCTTTTTTTGGGTACATATAATTATTAAAGTATACTATGATGATAGCTAAAATAACAACTCGACTTCATACCCTCGCCAAACAAAAAAAATTCGACTTCATGATAGTGTGGATTTGTGATCCATCCATTTTCAGATCTGGTAGAGTCAGCACTAGGGGATAAAAAAAAATCCAAATTGAACTAATTAGTGAGGGGGGAAATGAAGAGCTCATGAGTGCATGATTTTCTTCGCCTTTATGTTGGGGTTACATATCATTAAGGGCATCCACAGTGTATAAAAACAGAGAGTCTTAAGCCACCTTAAGGTCGACCTTATACATTACAGAGGTGACCTTAAGCAGGCCATAAGCAAAAAAAACTTAAGACCAGTCCTCAAGCTAAAGACCTAGCCATAAGCATTAAAATACATTTTTTCTTTATCTGACAAGTGGGACCATCTTAAGGCCTAGTGGGTTATATACATTACAGCATTGGCTTTAAGGTTTAGATGAGACCCACATTAAAACCTCTTGGATTATATACACTATGGATGCCCTAATATCATTAGTAAATAGGTATATTGTGATGATAGGTAAAACAAAAACTCGAGTTCATACCCTCGCCAAACAAAAAAAAAGTCGAATTTGAACTAATTATTGAGAGGGGAAAAAAATTGAAGAGCTCATGAGTGCTTGCTTTGAGCTAATCAAGAGATCAGTCGGTTGTGACGGACCCAGTCAGTCACACAGCACAATTTAATCACTGCTCTTTTTGATGGAGTGAGAGGCTCGAACTAGCGAGCTCAGGATCACTCGCTTTTAGCTATAAGAGCCACGCTCTAGCCAACTGCGCCACCACCCCGTCGTGACGTTAGACAAAATATTACTATTTGGGCTGCGACGCTGCGGCGCTGCCGCTCTGCTTGACCGCTTCCATTGGGCCATTTAGGCTGCTATGCCGCTCCGGGCCTCCGGCTCCACTGATCCGTTGTTTTGGGCCGCTCCGCCGCTGGGCCGGCTGGATAACTTTGGGCCTGACTACTGTGTACTATTTTATTTACTTATATTTACTAAAATTTTACACTAATATTTTCTCTAAGACTAACCGGTCCGAGGCCCATCTCTGCCCCTGCTGGATCCCTAAATCATATATGGTCCTTGTATAATTATATAAGATCATGTATGTTTGCTGGTGCACAATTAAGTGAGAGGTTTTTTTTTTTTGCAAAGTGCTGATTGTACGTCCATTGCGGCTGCTACAAACTATAATAATTAATCTACCTTGAAAGGCGGCCAAGCCATTCTTTGTAAATGTGCCTTGCATCAGTACACCATCTCTGGCACGGCATATGGTCCTTGTATATATTTTCTAGGCCATTAGTCTTTGCGTCCTTGCCTTAGATTCAGCCCAGAAGGCCGTAAAAGTACAATGATTCTGCCCTTGGCGCTCATGGCCGCCTCCATGCATGCATATTTTGTACGAAAAAGAGCCGCGAAAGCGTGCACAAGAAAAAAAAATCCCATCGCTTTATCGTCGAATTGCGCCGAAAGAAAGATCATCACCGGGTTAGTTCTTCCATCGACTTTCTCGCGATGACTAACCGGCCCTAAGCATATCTTTTTCCAATGAATAATCGCAGGCTAGCTAGGCTTAAGCATATGTACTACTAGCCCCTAGCTAGCTTAGCTTAGCTTAGCTGCTAGGTATGTGGGAAAGTAGAATCATCCTTACAAATGTTACCACCTCGACCAATTAATAGATAGTGCATGCATACATATACAACATTCATGATTCATTACTATCGTATCAGCAAGCCACTTAGGTTGCCAAAAATCAGCTGCTACTTGCTAGATCGAGTAGCTAACTGCTACTGGTCATGTCGACGCAATGTTTCAGTGCTGCAAATTAATGGATTAGAAAGTGTGGTTGTGGTGTCGTGTTCGTCCTAGGACGTAGGTATATATTATCGAACCTTGTAAATAAATTTTTGTACGTGTTGTTTATATGCTTTTGTTTTTTGTTTTTTGACCATTCTCTATGTGGTGTGGGCTACGTTGGTTCCAACACTCCAGATACGAGATGACATTTATGAGATCAGAAAGCAACTGAAATCGCACGCAGAGATCGAATAAAGAAAGGCGCTTGCTCGATCGTGATTAGAATCTTGTGCCGGGTAACTTTGCCGGAGAAGAAAATGGGATAAAAGCTCCATCGGGAAGTTTCTGTAATGGGAATTAGTTGCAGGAAGGCTGTCTTACTTAATTCGAGTGGGTTTGACCAATCGGAGCCGTCCATAACCCTCGATCGGACGGCTCTACATGCCATCATGCTCTTCGATCTCCACGAGAAGCGTCCTATTGAGCTTTTGCCACGAGACATATAGGGTATGTCCTTTACCTTACAAATCAGTTGTTTTTAGTTTTTGTTATAGTACCTAATTTTTAAACAGAGTATTTTTTTAAGACGGGGTCTACAAGTTAAACGATCTATACGTTAAAAGCCCAATATTTGTACCAGCCAAAATCACAAATGAGTATCTGTCTTTCCGTAATCTATACCGTAAACATCCAAAATTCAAAAATTTCAATCAAAAGACAAAAACCACAGCCGAAAAGAACATGCCCATATTATAACCGAAAGGACACCACTTCAGATATATTCCGCCAAGCAAACGAACATCTCAATGACAAAACTATATAGGCCTTTTAGTTTTGTAAGGTACATTTCTCGCGTTCCATATCTCAATCGGTCTGTTCAATCCAAGTCGCTTCTTTCGTTTCCCAAATTCTTGATAAGATATGCTCCACGATCCGCTTGCCCCAAAGCTGCAGCCAGTACTACCCGGCATTTAATCCGATGCTTTTAACAGGCGAGTGGAAAATTGTGGAATTCGATTCTTCCCAAAATGAACGCCGCTGCATCCGTCTCGATCGTCAGCAGAAAACACTTTGTTGGTGATGATCACACATCTTCTCGAGTGCAAGAAAACCGGAAACCACCGTATATGTATAACTAACCATCTCTCTCCAAAGCTGTTTTTTTTATCATAGATCTGATCCCTTGGAATACTATGACTATGTTCCAAACATACGTGACTTTTGTCTTTTTTTTTTTTGCTGAAATGATATTATAGTAGTTATTAGTTTTTAAGTTATTTAATTAAAGGAAAAATAGTAAAAAAATACCGTTATATCTCTATAGATAATGCAAAGAAAAAAAGGTAAAAACAATATTAAGAAAAAAAGGTAAATACCGTTAGTAAAGCTAAATTTTGATATAATTTGTACTACAATATACCTGTAGACCATGTCTTAAAAAAACACACTGTTTAAAAAATAGTTACTATAATATAAATCATAAACCATAAGCTATAAGTATAACCGAACCCACCCTGTACTTTGGATGAGAAATGGCCAATATATCATGCTCTCCCTGGATGCATGACCAAAGTCTCGATCGAGGGATTTGCCTAGATTAGTGGTGTGTATATAGGTAGTATTGCAAATGTGTACCTAGGTGACAACACTTATTACTCTCTCCTTTTTTTAGACTCTTTATATTCTCATTTTAACATATGTGAAAACTATAGTATTTAGGAAGACAACCAGATGACACTTTGGATCAGATGTTAGATGCGATATATATAGTTAATCCCACATATTGTAATATATATATAGGAAGATACACGCGTTGCGTGTATTTTTGACTTAACTGTATAGAGGATCCCCGTGCACCGAAAGAAAAGAAAAGGATGAAAGAAACAAAATTATGCACGGTTCCATGGGTTAGTCAAAGCCAGAATCTGATGCGTAGGAACCCCAAACAAGGAGATGGATGTTACTTAACATTTTCTTTTTCTTTTTTTTTATAAAGCTCGCAAAGAATCATTTCAGAAAGAGAGCGCGTGTGATACAGTGATGATGATGGTGATGGTGGTTAGTAACGTAATATTGTAATAAATTAAAAATGTGGGCATGACAAGCTAAAGTGATGTCTACAACTGCAGCTCGAGCATGCCATGGATGGATGAACATACAAGAAGTCACTTTTGAGCATTTCTAGACCCAAATAAAACGCGAGTGCTGTTACTTTTCTATTTAGTGGAAGAATTTGTACCTTCTCTCGAACTGTTCTTTTGGTCTTGTCTGAAGTGCTTGTTTTAGTGTGGAAACCTTAGTTTTATGTAACATTCAGTGTGCTCAAAACACTCCTTTATAAGGTTAATTAGACTTTTTATGATGTGAGCTTGACATGAATGGAACTTATGGAACCTTCTTGATCTCACTGGCCAGCAAACCCTTAACATATCTAGTTTTGACACCATATTAAGTTTTATGTACCAACTAACTTATTCAAAAACTTAAGTTTTGTAGACTGGTTCAAAAACTCAAGTTGTTGAAGAAAGACGGACAATCTACTCGTACTTTAGCAAAAAACTTAATTACTTAAAACAAAGAAATAATGCTTCATAATTTACACCAACCTGTTCATTAAAAAAAATAAATTGTTGAGGAAAGACGAATAACCTCCTCATACTAAAGAAATAATAGTTCAAATTTTGTCGTTTTACTTCCATTAATTATGTGGCATTCGAAATGCTTGTCGTGTTGTCAGTGGAAGGCAAAGGCGATAGAAGATGGTAATAGATGGGGGATGTGAATGGTGCCTTAAATTTTTTCTCAAGTATTTCCTAATATTTACTTCAATAGTTATGAGAAACTATGAAGATCAAGAGTAAAGAATAAATTAACAGAGACTCAATTGACAGAGAAAAATCAGTGTGATTGAAAAGACCAGAGTGATCGAAAACTAATGAGTGGTCAAAAACCAATGTGATCAAAATAAGGCCAGAGTAGTCGAAGACCAATGTGTGGTCAAAGACCAATGGGTGGTCGAAAACCAATATGGTCGAACCAGATAATGTGATCGAAATAAGACTTGTGTGGTCAAAATAAGACTTGTGTGGTCGAACCAAACAATGTGGTCAAAATAAGACTTGTGTGGTTGAACCAGACAATATTGTCGAAAAAAGACCTATGTGGTCGAACCAAAAAATGTAGTCGAAATAGGACCTGTGTGGTCAAATCAAACAATGTGATCGAAATAAGACCTGTGAAATTAGGGGATGAATATAATTTTCAACAGTGTTTCATAAAAGAAAAATCCATGTAAATTTTAATTCGTAGATCCAAATGACACGAAATTTGTAGGAATTTTCTCTAGGATATCACAAACCTATTCTAACAAAAGATTGTGAAAAACATTACCAAAGTTCAGACATTTTTCTGTTTTAAGACAATTACACCAAAATTGATCAAAAATCTAAAATGGTGAATACGACTTGCTCGTGGTGGATGATGGTCAAGATAGCTCTAAATGTATTCTCATATGTCACAATAAGTTAGGGCACCGATGAAATCAAGCCAAAAACCCCAGATCAAGAAACCACTTAAAAGATAAAAAAAGTGCAAAAACTGAGTTTCTTAATGAATTTGCTACCAAAGTGGCTAGATGGGTGGAGATAGATTTTCTGAGATTATTTCCATCTCTTATACCACTACCATAGAAAAGGTCATCATAGACGGTTCAAAACCGTCATCATAGACGGTTTCTGACCCGTCTGAATTTATGTGTATGTGATAACAGGTGGTTATCATAGATGGCTCTCGAACCGGCTGTGAAGTTATAACACAAACAATTTTAGTTAAGAACCGTCTGTGATAGTCTAATTATTATCACAGATGGTTCTAGTTAAGAACTGTTTATGATTGCATACTCGTATCCTCATAAATAGACCTCCTCTAGTTCATCAATATTCTTTAATTGTGCTATAAAACAACGTAATCAGATAAGACAGATAAATCAAAGTAGGCCTATTTATGAGAACAAGATCATCGTGCAATAAACATTGACGACATCCCTTCATCTTGCAATAAAATATGAAAAACCAATATTATACAGTATTATACTTATGTTTTTTTATTTTAATTGCAATGATCATACGTTGACATGAAATGTTTTAAATAATTTAATAACCAGTATTTTAATAAACGTAATGTTTTTTATTTTAAGGGATCATCCCTTCATCTGGACATGAAATTTTTTAAATAATTTATTTGTATTTTAAATTACAGTATCATACTCATGTTTTTTATTTTACAGAAATGATCATACATCGCTCCACAATTATGCGACATGGCCAAGTCGTCCAACCTCTGGACGACAAGTGCTAAGTCGCCCAATTATGGGGCGACGTGTGATCATTTCTGTAAAATAAAAAAACATGAGTATAATACTGTAATTTGAAATAAAAATAAATTATTTAAAAAAATCTTCTCATTTCGCCTTTACGGGTATACATGTGACGATCACATCAAGGCTTGGCATGTCTGAAAACGATAGGTAACTGCAAATTCTCCTCCAAGGCACTAGAAAATAGTATGATACTCTGGGCACAACTAGCTATTGAAAGGAAGTAGAATCACCTATGCTTTATATCATCACTTGCAGCTCTATTTTCAATTATATCGCCATATCTTTCGACTCTAGATCAGTTGAGTGACTAGTGGCGGAACCAGAAACTCACTCACGTACAATGTAGGCAAAAGAACCCAATTGTTCTATCTTGTTTTCTTTATTAAAGAGGGCGAAAAATGAAGATACTTCCAAGTGGTGAATACTAAGAACCCTTGAATTCAGTGTGCTCCTGGCTTTAGCCAAAGTGTATTCCTCGTGTGCCCTATGAGATCATCCCAAGCGCAAAAAAGTTTGGAAGAAACACCATTGCAGTCTTTAGGGCGTGTTCTTTTTAGCTGGGACTTATGGTTTTTAGCTGAAATTTTTAAATTTTGGCTGTTTACGATAGGAATTACAAAGAGAGATACTCGTTTACGATAGACTTTTAACATGTACTGCAATTAACTTATATATCCCGTCTTGAAAAAATAATTTATTTAAAAGTTAGGTACTATAACAAAAATCAAAATCCGCTTTTAGAAGTGATAACATGCCCCAGCCACCAAAGTGAGAATATATCATCGATCTGGACGACAAATTAACGCATTGTATTTTACGATAAATTCGACACCGATTTCTTCTTTTTTCGAGAGGTGCGCAGTAGGCTAAGAAAACGATCAGGCATGTATATATATCTCTTCGATGCGAGTTCACTGGCCTGCTCTGGGATCGAATCAGAAAGGCTGGCCGTCACAGAGGAGCAGCCTTGCTGATGGAACTGGCTAGTAGCTAGCTAGGCACATAGTTTTCAAGCAGATCAAATACGAATTCTCTTAAGAAATGACCGATGACAAGAAAGGCTAATGTTAGTAGCATAATGACCTATAAGATCAGAGGGTGATCAGCTCGATCGACGCCTCTCCACTTTGCATCATGTTAACCTATTTGTCGTTACATAGCGTTGGCAGCCAAGGATTAATTTACATGATATGGTAGAAAAACCAACGCTTGGATGCGGATTCTTCTCTGCCTTTGTTTGTGAAGAAGAAGCTGCATATAAATTCCATGGAAATGAATAATACAAAAGATATCGATGATCAACCGTGGGGAAAAAACTAACCGTGGGTGTTTGCGAAATATTTATTCGTACCCATAGCATCGCTCTTTTCTGTCGTCGAAGTTCAAGAAATTTTTAAAAAAATGTTTCACAATGATTTTGCAAATGGGTATAAATTAAGAAGCAGGTTTAGTGCATATGTGGGGGTGCCCTACTACTTCGTTGTCCCTAGCGACGACCAACTTTCGTGGTAGGCACGCTTGGGCAAGTACAAGCACAACGATGCATCTCATTTTAAACAATTTAGGGTCTTTTTGGTTGGGCTTTTGGCTTCGGTTTTTGGTTCTAAAAGCCAAAGGTCCAACCAAAGAGGTTATTTTTGGAAGTAGCTTTTTCAAAAGCAGCTGTTTTTCCGTAGTATATTTTTGAAAGCTGTCTTGACTCTGCTTTTGGCTTTTGGCTTTTTACTTTTGAAAATAGTCAGCCCACAGCAGCTTTCTTATAGCTCACAGTCCACAGCAGCTTTTCCCCACAGCCGCAGCTCAACCAAAAGGACCCTTAATTACCAACTTGGAATTATTAGATATGATTTTGCCAAGTGCATGCTTGTACTAACTACCCTATTTACCTTAAGGATAGAGGTCCTTGAAGCCTTTGAACCCTCCTATATATGCCAATATAAAACACACACTAATGATCACCAGTAGCCTTAGCTAATTAAGCTATTACATGTGCATAAACAAAAACAAAAGAAAGAGATAAGTGCTAGTGTCACCCTCAATAGAAAACAAAAAGGATCAATGTAGTTAAGGGAATTCCTTTTGACCATTGCTTTAAAACAAGATTAGGGGGGCCACAGGGCTCATGCTTAGAGGTTTGCAAGGGTGTCAGGCCAGGCATCCTAATTAAGAATAGCTTATAATGGAGAGCCATGGCTTTGCAGTCGGTATTTCATGTCATTGGATCATCTATATACATGCATTTGTTTTCCATTCTCCACTTTGGTCATGTGTGGTCCTCAAGTATGGAGATTGGAGAGTAATAATTAAAACTAACACTATGTCCTTCTCACCTGAGCAATTCTTACATCTATTGTACTATACAATAAGTATAAATGTTTAATATCTTTTTGGACTTGCCGTGGCATGCATTCAGCCCAGCCCTAAAAAATTAAAGGATAGGCACTTATCTGCCAGCATGCCACGGTATTTCGCCATGAGGGTTAACATAAAAACACTATTACCAGTAAGACAAAATAAACCATTAGTTAATTATACCCTAAAGTGTGGGCATCGAAAGAAACGCCGCCAACCATCGAAATGGCCACCAACGACCTGCACGATCGTGTCCTCCCTGTGTATGCATTTCGGTCATACCGGTTGAGCCCTCCTATTTGGCCTCAAGCGGTAGTTATGGTTGAAGTCCTCCTTCCTTTCCAGGGGAAGGTCTTCCTTTGGCGACTCCGCTCTGACTGGCCCCTTGGTATCTGCCATGCTATGTTACTGCATGACATGGAAGGTTCTTCTTCCTACAAGAAGCGAAATAAAGTTTACATGAGCAATGAGTGATTGCGAGAGCTCTGTATTTGAAGCGAGCGAAAAGAGAATATGGTGCGTTCCCACCGAAAATTACGGACGCGTTGTCGACATGCACCACCACGGGCGACAGCGGATACCACGGTAAAAGTGACATATGTGCGCATGATGGAGCGGGCGAGATGGGGCGACATGGCTACACTAACATTTGTGCCGATGAGGGAGCGGACGAGGGGGCCGTTATGTCAAGCCAACACATGTCCGAATGACATTAGTAATGAGAGAACGTGCCAGAGGGGCACATACAGCGAGCGTGAAAATTATGCAAACCAAATAGCAGCAAATAATATATACCACAATTTGCCGACACATGGCATTTCAAAATATGCGTGAGGATCATTAAGTTCATGATTAAGTTAATCCGAATAAATATACTAAATTTGAAGCACATAAAATTCCCAAAAAATTATGCAATAACTATTATTGTATCGGAAGGCTTCACATAAAATTTCGTAATTTTTGGAGCTCGTTTGCTATATGTAAAAACTCATAAAATTATTGAAATTGTACGAATTTTTGAGCAACATTCGCAATGGATAAAATTATCCAAAAATCATACTGCAAGGCACGTTATATCGAGAGGCTGTACATAAATTATTTGTAATTTTTGAAGCTTATTTGATATATTTAAAAATTCAAACAAATACTAAACAAAAAATTAGGGCAGATAATTAGGCCGGCTATGCCTGCCGCCTCCTCCCTGGGCGGTAGACTGCTGGCCGCCCAGTGAGGGGGCGATAGGAGCCTCCCACCGGCAGTAGCGCCACGCGTCGCCTCGTGGGCGCTGTTGCCCGGCCAACTGACGGCAAAAACGATATTTTTGTGAATACGTCTCGTATACTGCTATTTTTATAAATACGATGCGAAACAGTGTCATAACTGGCTTTAATTCGCATTCAGCCCAGCCCTAAGAAATTAAAGAATAGCTAACTTACTGGATCTGGACAGCTATGCATGCTTATTAATTTGTCCAAAGGTTCTTCTTGGATTTTTCCTGGGGTAGTTTAGACTTCAGCAAAGGTCAAAGTTTAGAAGAACCGTAGCAGCCATGGTTAATATCAACATTGAAAAATAATTTTACAAAGACATAACCACCACCATGATTACAACTACAAAAGACAATAACTAAGACATGTGCAATATGATTTATATCTTAGCTTGTTGAGGCAGGTTACTAGTGACTAGTGGACTAGGGGCCAAAGTTGACGTCAGCAATTTTTCTCGCATGCATACTGATCTTTTTATTAAAGAAAGAGCAAAAAGCTTTTGGGCGACAACAAAAACAAATACTTATAAAATGAATGGATAAGAAGTGGAACCACTCATGATTGGCTCACTGTTGCATGAAAAGGAAATATGCAAACAAGTCATCAACAAATATCATCATCAATTTTGAACAAAAAGCGAAAGAAAAGTGAAAAAAACCAAAATGTTTTAGTAAATGATAATACCATGGACTGGTTTTGGTTTCTAGGTGCTAATTACTTTGCAAAGTCTAATATTATAAATATTTGCAGTACCTAGCTACTAATATTATCTTATAAATGTATATAGTACGTGCAAAAGCATTAGGGCCCAATAAATAGAGGTTCAGTGGCTAATACCACTGGATGCAATTTCCTTTTGTAGTTCATTATAAATTCAGTGGTGCACCATGAAATCAAACCATTCCCTAAAAAGAAAGTTTTGCAAGTTCTAATGTTTGACTTTACCTTTAAAGGTTACATATCATTCTCATTACTCAATGACCAGCTTGCTATTTGGCGGTTCCTTCCATCCTTTTCTCCTTTTCTTTTTGTACAAAATGTTGTTAGTTTGACCTTCTATTTTGTGCAGAATAGCTTGACTTTCTTCATAACAAAAAAACTTACTTTCTTAACAACATGCTTATTATTGGGAAATCATGAAACTCTAGAGCACATTGTAGAATGAATTATTTCTAGTGATCACTCTCATTTATCAGTGATATCCAAGCAGTTGGTCATGGAAAATGTTCAGCTAACACTACGACAGAAAGGGTCATCACAGATGGTTCACAACTGTCATCATAGATGGTTATCAAACCATCTAAATTTATGTGTTTGTGATAATAGGTGGTTATCACAGACGATTCTCAAACCATCTATGATAATTACAACAAAGACAATTTTTTCAAAAAAAAAACCCGTCTATGATATATTAGGTATCACAGACTATTCTTAAATATAGCCGTCTGTGATATGCTAATTATCACAGACGGTTAATGCCAAAAACCGTATGTGATATATCATATATCACATACAGTTCTCAAACATAGCCGTCTGTGGTATCTTACATATTACATACAACTAATACAAAAAACCGTCTGTGATATTCATATAGCACAGATGGTTTATTGCTACAAACTATCTATGATAGCTATTTGAATATCTATATTATTTCCTATTTTTCAGCTAGCCTCAGGAAATGCTAGCCATGCCCTCTGAAAATAAGCAAACATATTACATATATAACACACGACAATCATTACGCAGATCTCATAAATGAATTAAACAACTAGATGAAGTACATCTCAATGAATTGTTTGATTAAGAACAATTGAGTTATTACAATTGTATCAAATGTTTCAATATCTAATCTTCATCACCGGGGTAAAACTCTCTAGTCTTGTTTATAACCTCCGCTATCAAGAATTGTCGAATTTCGGTGAGTTTGTCAAAATCGAATGTACTTACGTCGAATTCCATGTGCTGTTGCTAGGAGTGTTAAAGTCATTAGCATATATATATATATAGGGCCCGAAGGCTACAATCTTTTGGGATATAGGGCCCGAGGAACACGGTTGTGGCCCTCTCGGCCTCATGCAATGATAGCACTGAAAGACATTCACGGACCAGAGGTTAAGGGGGAAGACCAGCGAAAAACATCCAATCACAAAAAATTGGGTTGTACCTATTGTTGGTTATAATCTTGACATGTAAGTAGTTTAGCAGTATGTGTTTGAGTACTCATGGCAGTCGAGGACTCGTGTGGATGTAGTCGTAAACTGTAGTGGTCGTATAAACTGTAGTGGTTGAAAGTCATATGTTTGAGTACTCGTGTTCGAGTACTCGTCTGTAGCAGTCAGAGCATTCGAGTGGTCGTAGTCGAGTGTTGAGGGTAGTCGGAGTCGAGTGGTCATAGAAGCAGTCGAGTAGCAGTCAAAAGTTTGAGAACCTAGTCGGTGCTCGGACGTGGTCGTGGCAACATGGTCGTAGAACCACTGTAGCAGTCGTAGGTCATAGTCGTAGAACCACTATAACAGTCATAGGCCACGGTCGTAGAACCGCTGTAGCAGTCGTAGGTCATGGTCGTAGAACCACTGTAGCAGTCGTAAGCGTCCGAGTACGAGAGCAGTCGGAAGCTTGAGTAGCAGCCATAGTCGTAAGGCTATGTGTGGTCGTCAGTCTACGTGCATGGTTGTAAGTTGTGCTGGACGGCTCAGTCAATAAGTAGTTAGAGGGCCGAGTCGTGCAGATCGTGGAGAAATTTTAGGAGATAAGTGCATAATCGTTAGTAGTGAGTGAGTGACCTGTATGTACGACCAGTTACATCTATTTAAAAATTAAAATATCTAAATCGAATCGAATAAATAAACTATTTATAGCGAGTCATTTTCAACATCAGCGAGCTGGCTCAAAGGACCCCGGAGACCGTCCTCCCGGGCTGCCCCCATCTTCAGCACCCAGCTTCGGTCAGTGGGACCACGTCATTGATGCCCTGATTGTGATCGGCCTAGGGAGTGCTTTCAAAGTACATTGAGGGCCTGATTCGCATCTAGATAGTTATGGTTTCGTTTCACGTAGCCCTCATAGTGTCGTTTCAATTCAGAAAATGCATACGATTTCAGGGCATATACAAGAAGAGAGCCTCAAATGAAGAACAAGAAGGACAAAAGCATGGCCGTAAGTGAGATGCTCGATAGCACAGCTCAATGGAGGCCGCGAAAGTTTCAGATTACGATAGCGACGAGCAAATATTCATTAATTTGATCACAAGTAATTATGTGTAATCATAAAAATTTTATAAGTTACACGCTCTTGCAATCGATCGATCACCTTATCTCAAAATACCAACAAAAGAGGAGAGAAAAATAATTGTTACCCCCAAAACAGTCAACTAGTATCTGAACAAGCTTGCTCTGCGGCAGTCGTCGAGAACTTGACCGCAGCAGAGCATGCTACCATTCACGGTGTGAACGCAGCTGAGCATACTACCTTGTTGAGCTGATGAGCTCTGAGTCGATCGCCAATGGCGACTGGGACGCGACAGTGGGATATAAATGATCACGTGCGCACGAAGCGTTCGGGCACTTTGTGTGTATGTACGTACGTTGGCAGGGTTGTGTGTATTAGACAACCGCGGCCGCCACGGCAGCGGCCGTGGAGGCGAAGACGGAGGCTTTGCCTGCCGTGGCGGCCGCGGAGGCGAAGACGGAGGCTTTACCGGCGGTGACCATGCTGCTGCTGCTGCTGCTGCATTCTTGGTCTTCTACCAGGAACGACCGGACGGCGTCGATGCTGGGCGCGGCCACGAGCCGCTGCCACGCCTCGTCGGCGGCGGGGCCGCGCTTCTGGAACACCTCCGTGGCGTCGACGCGGCGGACACGCCACATGCGCGCCAGCCTCTGGATCTTGCCTCGCTGCCGGAACGCGAGCCGGGACGTATTCGCCTTGATCTCGTCGACGGCCGCGGCGAGCATGCGCTCCCGCTCGTCATCGTCGTCGGCGTCGTTGACGACGCACGACCGGAGGTACGCGTCGAGCTCCGGCACGCCGATGGCGCGCCATATACCCCTGGAGTAGTCGGTGCGGCGGGGATCGAAGGCCGCGGCCACCTCCTCGACGAGCCCGCGGCGGCACATTTCTTCGACGCGGCGGGCGACGAAGTCGTGCAGCACGGGGAGCTGCACGTCTACCCAGAGGAAGCAGCACTCGTAGCGCTCGCGGAACGCGCGGCGGTCGCCCTCGACGAGCTCCTCGACGTACGAGTTGGACCCGCCTGCGATGATGGGGACGCGCCCCCGCGCAGCTGCCGCGGCCGCTGCGCGCGCGGCCTCACGGCGGAAGTCGGCAGCCGTGAACTCGGCGTCCGGGTGCGCCACGCCGAGCAGATGGTGCGGGACGCCCGCGCACTCGTCGGTGGTCACCTTGTTCGTCGCCACGTCCAGGCCGGCGTACACCTGCATCTTGTCGGAGTTTATCACCTCCCCACCGAACCGCAGCGCGAGGTCGATCGCCAGGCGCGACTTCCCCGTCCCCGTCGCTCCCATCACCACCACGGCCTTATGCTTCACGCCGGCATGCCTAGCCACAAACGTCGGCTGCGCCGACACCGGCGCCGCCGCGTCGGCGCGCTCCGGGAGCGTGATCACCGGCTGCAGCGGCAGAGTCAGCCTCGGGAAGGCCGGAGCTGCGGGCGCCATGGACACTGGCATAATGCTCGCTCGTTACGCAAGTGGCTCTATTTGCTAGCGTTAGTGTTGTTTTTACGTGCAATGCTCGCTGGTGTTGTGTTCTCTTGGAATGCTAGCTGCTCGTATTTATAGGGGTGCTTTAAGAGGGGATGCAAATGTGTATGATGGGGGTAAGGTGATGAGTAGTTTAAGGGGCCGCTTTAACCGGCTGCTGGCTATGACTTCTGGCTACGATTTCTGATGATTAGCTGAAAGGGAATTGATGGACCTCAGATATCTAATCTGTATCGGACGCCGAACAATGTATCAGCGTGGCCAACTTGGCCCATTCTTTCCCGACGGTAACTCGCTCGCTCACGTATATGCAACATCCTTTTCCTGATGTCATCCCCAATCCTAGTCGCTGTAGCCAACCTTCCCAGCTCAATTGGTAAATCCAATCACCTCTCCTATCCCCATCTATTCCTTCCATCTTCTCCCCCAGTATACACACTCCAAAACCACCATATCTGTCCACCATACCTGGGCAGAGCAGTGGTAGTTAGGTTTATCGTGGTGGCCGCCGGTCATCTTGGTTGCTGCCACCATCCTCGACCACCCCCGCTACTGCTGAGTTCCTCTGCCCTCCCCCTGTCACTACCAGCTGCTGCCCCCTCTGCCGTTGCATTAGTTGCAATGGCCGCTGCAAGCTTCAACTAGATCCTATTCAAGGTGAGCTTTAGGCTGTGCTATCCTTGTTTCTTGCAGGGAATATTGAATCTTGGTCCTATGAAAATAACTAGGAATATATGGCTTTCGAAATATTTGGTTGCTGGCACTTTGTTGGGCTTATTCAATCTAACTTAATGTTCTTATTCTGCTATATATGGTCGACTTCATCTCCGAAAACAGCACCGTCAGATCCGACGGTCCTCAGGCACGGCGCCGCCAGATCTGGCCATCCTTGAGCACAGCATTGCCAGATCTAGGTGCTGCCATCGGCTTCCTCTTCGGCCGTCCTCGGGCGAGGCAACGAGCCTCCGACGAAGCACAGCCGCGAAGTGTGTGGTAACGATCCCCTGAGCTCGCCGCGCCCGGCGTCCGCGCTCTCTTCGTGATCATGAACTAGGCCAATGCCTCGCCGAGCCAGCGTCCCGAGCACACGGCTAGTATACAATATTTTTTTATTTTTATTTATACATCAATCAGCAACAACTAGTGCAACATTAAGAAAAAATAAAATAGGATAAAGGAAAAAATAAAAATAAAAAATAAAAAAGCTAAAATTAGGAATAGATATGTTCTACGTGGCTTGAAGCGAGGCCTAAGTTTGATGCAGTGGTGGATGCAGAAACTAGTGGTGTGTGGGGGAGAGAGAGAGACAGCGCGCACGATGTAAGTGCGGCCATTCGGCCAATTTGTAGCATCCGTCGCGCTAAACTGTTGGTCCTTTTAGAACGCGTGAATTTTACAGGGATTTTCGCAAGAAAAAAAAAATCGATTGCCTGCGTTCCAAACGCGAGTGTAGGTGATGTGTTCAGTTCAAACAGCACCAGGAGGGTTTGGGTCTTTTTGATGATTAGCTAGGGTAGGAGAGAGTACAATGCTGATCTATCCGGTGGAGAGAGTCGCTGCCTCGAGAGAAGTCTTGGCATGCAAGAACCTTCTACTTCCTGTACCAAGAACCAAACGTGTCTGTGCAACCACAATGTCAATTCTTTTATGGATAAGATAACATTAACAATAGCAGGCACTCCATGTAGAAATCAAGGAGAAGTCAGAGCTCAGAAGTGACATGCTGCCATCGAAATGGCTCGAGGGAAACAAAATCTCCGCCCAAGTGGTAACCCCGCCAGAGAAGCAGCTCCACCCCAGGAGAAGCAGCAGCAGTGCGCCGCGCAAAAGTTATCACTAGAGCGATACCAAACGGAAAGCTCACTCGTAAAATAATTACAGCCAAAATGGGACATCATTATTTTAAATGCTCAAATTCAATCTAAATTGGATATATATATATATATATATATATATATATATATATATATATATATATGTGTGTGTATATATATACACACACACACACACACACATATATATATATATATACATACACATATATATATATATATATATATATATACATACATATATACATATACATATAGATACATATACATATAGATACATATACATACATATATATATACACATATACATACATATACATATATACACATATATACATATATACATATACATACATATATACATATACATACACATATACATATACATACATATACATATACATACATATACATACATATAGATACATATACATACATATAGATACATATAGATACATATTCATATACATATACATATATACATATACATATATATATACATATACATATATATATAGGTAAAATAACGAGTGCTCCTTGGTGCCCGGGCACCATAGTCTAAAATAGGTATGTATCATGTGCGAAAATTTTTAAAATTTCTTGGATGTCAAGTTTAACTTGTCCACTAACTAGTTCAAACAAGTTTGAACTAAATTTCGAACTGTAGTTGCCTTTCTAGATGATAGTTTGATTGTAGGTATATGCTGATTATATATATAAATCAGCAAAGTATGTGATCTAAATTAGTTCAAAACTTTGAGTTTGCGTATATTTTTTCAAACTTATATGTTTCATTTGAATTGTTATAGATGAGTATATACCCTAAAACTGATATTTTCAAAAAAATATACCCAAATTTAGATGGAATTGATGCATTTGAAATCATGATGCCCGGGCACCTTGGTGTCCCATTTCAGCATCCTATATATATATATATATATATATATATATATATATACAGAAAAATAAAGTAGACAGCATGCACAAATAGAACAATAAATTGATGTATGGAAACCATATGATAGGCTCACACATATTTTATAGCACTCCCTCCGTTCACAAAAGATTGGCGCCCTAAAATGCATACGCCAAACCCTATTAATTTTGACCAAAAAATATTATTTAAAACATGTGATTTAGATATATGAAAATGATACAAGTGAATTTATCATAAAAATGCTTTCATAATATTTAGTAGTCGAAATATCATCTCATTGGTTTTGAAAAGTAACAAAAACCACTCTTCAGTGAACTGCAGCAGCAGACGATCGAGATCTGGATCCGGCTCCTCAGGTGAGTGGCGTAGCCGCAGGCCGTAGCCCCGGCCGTCGCTCTCGAGATCCCACGACGATGGATCACGCCGCGGCCGTCGCTCTCGATCCCTGAGGGTGCGCGTGGGCTTGACACCCCGGACGGGACTTGACGCGGCAACCTCAACGTGCCCCCTTCTGTGCGGCGTATCGACTGACGCGACGGCTGACGCGCCACCCAGCCCACGGGGCGGCGACAACGATCGCACGATCCGCGAGCGACCTGAGCGACCAGCCGTGAATGCCCGGCGCCCAACGTTTGCAGTTACCGTCCTCGAGCTCACTCGACGATCCGGTGATCGGCACGAACGTACGGCGGACATGTTCGGGTTTGACGGCTGCAGTGGGAATGTCCTCTGATGCGTCACCATCGCACCATCATGGAGGCCTGCCTTCCGGGACGAAGCGACGGCTCTTCCGTCGTCGATTACCCGGTGGTGGCCGCCGCAATCGTTAGCGGGAGAGGGGGGATTTGATCACGACAGTGTGTGATTCGCGTACTATTCAGTTTATTTCTATTTTTAACGTAAAGTTCTACTTCTATATAAAATTTTTTTACGATCATTATAAAATAACCATATAGTCTATAGAAAGAGTAAAGTCTTATTGTAAACATCTTCTCGTACAGTGATTTTCGCCTTCGCATATCTATGGATTTTTCCGCAATGATTTTTCACGTTAAATCTGTGTCGCATGTTCTTTTGATCAACTATTTTTGTTATGCATTTTTATAACAAATGATATCAAAGTTCTACGTTCGAGATAAAAAACCGTTACCCCGGGAGGAGCAATCTCGGTTCCCAGAGCGGCCAACGCGCTACAAAACATCACATCCATGACATCTTGTGGCACCATGGTAAAGGACATGGGCTTAGGTCCATGGACCGCACATGTGAAATACCTGTGAGGAGAGTTGCTCCCACATAGTCAAATGCTTATAGATATTTTACTTATATATTTTATTTCAGTTAAAGTGGCTAAGTCATAGGTTTGAAAACTAATTATGATATAATATAATATGTCTTCACGCAAAATAAATATAAAACCATCCTTTGATTTAACTTTGCGTATAGATGATAGCCCTATAAATGCATTATGTTATAGGGACTTATTAAGTACTGTTGGTTGTACTCAATTTTGCTATATTTTCACCACAATAGATACCAGAAGAAGAAAAGAACTTTACGTGATAGGGTTATGACTGCATTTAAGCCTTCCTATGGGGGTGTTAGCATTATGTTATAAATGCATTTGAATCTTCTGATTGTAAGTTAAGTTTTAGACTTAAATGTCCGTTAAATTAAAATTGATTGCTAGGTTTTATTTTAATTAAATTAATCTTATTTAAATATTTATAAGTAGACATAATATATCCGTAACTGAACTTCTAAATTGTTACGAAAAGTAACGACGATCCTATTCCTAGAAACGGGGGTGTTTCATAAACTACCGTCGAGCAAGTATTGCTATTAAGACATGCTTATTATGGGTAAAATCAGGTATGGTTGCTAAGAAGTTTGCCATAAGACCAAATTCCATCGGCAGACAAGACAAAACGTGGTGGAACAGTGTAGGTTCGAAGGACGCGCTGAGCCTCGGGACTTGGTCCCGCGCTCGGCTGGCGCGGGAATCCACGTTTCAGAGGAGTTCGGCAACACAGGAAAAAAAACACACACGGAGGCAGACCTGTAGAAGGAAGCCACCAAGGGGCTAAACAGTAAAAAAAAAATCCCAATTTGACAGCTCCCCACCCACTCGGCAACTGCACGGCGCAATCCGCCGAATCGGCCCAGCGAATCGGTCGAATCTAGGAAAAAATCGAGGAGACACAACGGCACCGAACACTGGCGAACTCTTGGGACGACGCGGTCACGCGACGCCAACCTGTCCGATTTGTCGGCCGTGCTGGGCTTGAATGGCCCAACCGTCTTTCGGTCAAACGACCCAATCTTATCATCTGCTTCTGCTCGGCCCAACCTCAACCCGAATTAACACACACACGCATTAGAATTTCTAGGGCTCAAATAAGTGGCGTTGTTTCCACTGTAGTTGATAGCTTATGACTATTGTATAGGTTTTGTTTTTTTAGCTTTTGATTGTTTATTTTTTTATAGTAATTAATTTTTAAATAGAGTGTAACTTTTTTATAATAATTAATTTTTAAACAGAGTGTCTTTTTAAGATGATGTTTACTAAGTTAATTATAGTATATATTATACCATATTCATTTATATCGGTAAAAATCGCAGTGAATTTCTGTTACTCTGTAATCTCTTGTACGAACATCCCAAAAATCACAAACCGCAACTAAAAACCATAAGCCTCAGCTAAAAAGAATATGTCCATACTTTTTAGATTCTATTATAAATATTTATACAAAGAACTAAATAGCATAATCATTTTTAAAAAACTATCTCGGTTTAGTTCTAACACTTAAGATTATTATAATCTAGCTTATAAACATAAGTGGAAACAAACAGTCTAAATTATAAGGTAACTTATTATAATCTAATAGCCCAGATTATTGTAATCTAATAAGCTCAAAAAAGAAGCTTATTTCAGCTTATAGATCACCTTTTATCTAAATGACCATAAAACTTCAGAAAAATTACTCACCTTTGCCATTCATTAACTCCCAATCTTTAAACATTATAAGCTCAAGGGTATTGTAGTCTTTAAACATTCGAATACAATAATTCATAACTCTGATAATCCAGGCTGTCAAACACCTGACAGCTTATTTCCCACCAGCTTATTATAAGCTAGTTTATATAATCTGTATCTATAAGCTAGATTATAATAATCTTAAGTGGAAACAAACAGGGCCATATACCGATATCACTTTAAAAAGTTATTCCGCTAGGATACTTAAAAAAAATCTACGAAAAAACGTCTAAGCCATAAACCGTCCTCCTCTCCTCTCCCCAACAAGCAACCCTAATCCATGGCCACGGGACCCTCGCAACTTCCTTCGCGCGGGTAGGACTAGGCGGCGGGAGCAGCCCGGGCTCAAGATATCAGCCTCCGGACTTGGAAATACTGCTATTCCGGTAAGAAGATTTCCCGCCGCCCTTGCGAGAATCCATTTCCAATTTGTAGTTAAATCGATGGCGCAGGCTCCACCAACCTTGAGTTCTTGAAAATTTTTATTCATTCCCCCCTTTTCGAGTTCTTGGTTTGATTAAAACTATTGAGAAATTCCAAATATTGCTTTCTAAGCCCAAGATTTCCTCGGTGGCTGTGCTATAGGAGGAGGTGATGAGATCTTTGGGAGCGCGTCTCGCTCGGTCCTAAGATGCCGACCGGTTATGGCGGCGGCGGCGGCGGCGGCGGCAGCTTCATTCTCTCCTCCCACAAGAACCTTCTCCTCGGCCGCGGCGGCCGGAGCTTCCTCTTTGGCAACACCTGGTTCCTCCTCTCCACCTACCCGGCGCGCCTCCTGCACACCGCGGACCGCCGCGCGCCCGCCGCCTTCTTCGCGGCCATCCACCGGACGCCCTGCGTGCGCACGCACTGCACGGGGCAGAGCTTGCTGCAGAGGGGCATTGTTATGGCTGCCTGTGGATATGCTTTTGGGCGAGCTGAGCTGGGTGCCACCAAGCGCCAACCAGAGAAGGATGCGTCTGTAGGGACTCGCACCTCGCACATTGTGGCTATGGGATCGGTTGGGAGTGCGGTGAGGCCAGAGGTCTCTTTCAAGTATAGAGGGGTGGAATACTGTAAGAAGGTCAGTGCAAGCTTGAAGTTCCGCGGGCAATGGGGGTCGAGTAGGACATTCTGGACCAATGCAGTTGGGCCAGGTTGGAAGTTGAGCTTCTCAGTTGAGTCGTGTACTCGGGACCTGAGCACGTCATGTGTGGCACCGTACTCTGCTGGAGCCACAGAACATCAGCTGTCACTTGATGAGGCAGTACAGGATAAGCAGATGGATAGCTCCACAGTTGCACCTGATGGGTATGTCCCACGAGTCCTATTGCATTGCCATTCTGAATTCCTAATCCACCTAGAGTGCTTGTTAAATTGATGTTAAACAAATACCAGCGCGCATGTTATAACTTCCGTGAATGTTCCTCTTAAGTGTTATACTTAGTGGATTTATGTGATACCATAAGAATTTTATGCAAATTTGTATCGGTTGCCTTCGTTATTCATATGTACCTGTATGTGCATATATGCCATCACAGGAATGCCTGAGTCTTGATACATGTGCCTGGTTGCCAAATGCCGATTATATTGAGCTCCATTTTATTCTAGCAGGTCCACACGATACATGAATACGACCATAAGACACATATAATGTTCTGTTGCATTGTTAGTATTGTCTATATGCAAGTACAAATTTTTGCAAAAAAAGATATATGCAAGTACAAACATGCACATAAGTATTCCCAATCAAGAAAAGTTAAGTTGTAAATATAACTAATGGGTTACTTGGTGATAAGGGATATAGTACATTTAATTAAGGTTTTAGTGAATGTTGTCTTGCAACTCTGCAAGTGATATCATTGTCAAGCATGTCTTTGTTTTGATATGTATGTCCGGTAGGCGGTAATCCAAATAGAAGTCAAGAAAAGTGAAATTCAGGTGTTGTGAATTTGGATTGCAGTAGATGGCAGCAGGATAGCACGCAAAATAAACTCGATAGGAATCAACTAGGTTCTGAGTCAGTTTCTCACATATAAGTTTACTTTATCTGTTTGAAATGGAAATTTTGTTCCTTGTCATTTGCTTTGATGTAGTATTTTCATGCTATATATTAGAAAGAAGCATTTCTGCTCTTTTCATCTGGTAGCAATTGCTTTCATGTTTGCTTGCATCTGCTGGTTGTTGACTGTAATTTCCCTCCACAGAATGTCACCTGCTTCTGAAACGCGGAAGCTAATATCAGGTTCTTGTTACCTTCCTCACCCTGCTAAGGAGGCAACCGGTGGTGAGGATGGTCACTTTATTTGTGTTGATGAACAGGCAATTGGTGTGGCAGATGGTGTTGGTGGTTGGGCAGATCTTGGCGTTGATGCTGGACTGTATGCTAAGGAGCTAATGAGTAACTCAATGAGTGCTATCAAGGATGAACCAGAAGGGATTATTGATCCATTAAGGGTTTTGGAAAAGGCTTATACAAGCACCAAAGCAAGGGGGTCATCAACTGCATGCATCATCGCTCTTACAGAGCAGGTTAACCAGCTTTCCCTTGTTTGATGTTTAGTGTAGTCTCCTTTTGTTGCCATTTTGATATATCTCAGTGAATAGCGAATAGTTTTTTAGTCTATGAATAGCCCACTAAAGCACTTGCCACTTAGTCGCGAAAAGGGAACTCATTGTTGCAGTAAAATGGCATCAATTCACTCTTGTTAAATGCCACGGGAGCTGAAGTAGCACATTTTGCTGCTACTTGTTTTCTCGGATGTGATGATGCTGGGGTATTCTCCTTCACGGATATCAGAGTAGCTGGATTGATAAATCTTGTACCCATCACTCTGGTGATGGCAGAGTACTTTCAACAGAACTAGAAGTTCCTAAGTCCTATTGCTGGAAAATAAAGAAACAGATGTGTTTGGTGTGGTCCTCTTTTTTTTTTTTTTGGAAAATATGAAGTACCATGCTAGTTCAGTGATGGTTTATAATGCCGTACGATCTGAACTTGCAGGGTATCCACGCCATAAATCTTGGAGATAGTGGTTTCGTAGTAGTCAGAGATGGCCGCACTGTTGTCAGATCACCTGTGCAGCAGCATGAATTTAATCTTACCTATCAGCTCGAGAGTGGGGGTGGTAGTGATCTTCCTAGTTCTGCTCAGGTGTGTATATCCCTACTCTGCTTCAAATGTTAAGCTGTCTTGCTTAGACAAGTTTCTTTGAATTGCTGTATGGAGAACTCTGATACACAGATTAACTTGGATTCCTATACTTCTGTCTTTGTTGAATAGGTCTTCAAGTTCTATAGCATTAAAAAAAAATTGACATATTGTTATGCCTCATATTCACTTATGTAGGTATTTCACTTTCCGGTTGCTCATGGGGATGTTATTATTGCTGGTACGGATGGACTTTTCGACAATCTGTACAACAATGAGATTACTGGTGTTGTCGTTGAGGCTCTCAGGGTTGGACTTGGTCCTCAAACCACAGCACAGAAAATTGCTGCCCTTGCCCAGCAGAGAGCGCAGGATAGGAACAGACAATCGCCCTTTGCAGCTGCTGCTCAAGAAGCTGGGTACCGGTACTATGGTGGGAAGCTCGATGATATCACGGTTGTGGTGTCGTACGTGACAAGCGCCTCAGCTGCGTGACTCGAGATTTTCCCTTTTGATGTGATGTACATGACCCTATCCCAAACTAACGGAGCGTGAATGCACCAGGGAGTATATGACTGAAATGAGGTGGTTTATTCCAGTGTTGTGAAAAACATCCGTACCGATCGATTCATCGTTGGAGAGAACATTTAGCGGTGGTCTCGAACAATTGATCGGTCATTTTTCGGATTAGTCGGCCGTTTTCCTGTTTAATTGTCAAAACAATTTGTTTTTACTTAATTACAATTCATTAGTTTCTCATGTTTTGTATTGACATAGATGTGTAGCATACATATTAAGCGTAAACTATATAATCTTGTAACTACTCTAAAGCTGATTGCAAAGAAAAAGAGAGTGCGTGTCACCTTATTTATTTGGAAAAATTTAGGATTTGCCACTATTGTTGGTATTTCAGAATTTGCGAGTGGCAAATTCTGAAATTCTCCTATTTATTTCCTATCCTGTAAGGAAGTCATGTTCTTTTGGGTTTTTGAAGTGACTTTTGGCCTTGATTTCTCTGAAAGCCGAAACAATCAGGGTGGTTTCTTCAAGTAACTTCTCAAAGTTATTTCTTCAAATAACTTACTGAGTTTGTTAGCACGTGCGTTGTCTGCGTTAGTATTTATGTTCTCTGTTACTATCTTAAAAAATACAGTCAAAACTTATTAACTACAGATAAAAATTATTAACATCAGGACCAATGATTAAGGTTCGGACGCGAGTGCCGTGGGGAGTGTGTGCCAGATGTGTTGCCAGCCATCGATTGCTGCATAGACGCGGCCATGTTTGCGTCTAGTGTCCTCTAAACGTCCAGGCCACCAATGGGCCAATCCATTCTCATCAGAAGCTAGCAAACAATCAAGGCTCTATGGTATCACACTGAGTAAACTATGAATTGGTTTTACACATTTCTCGGAGGCTAACCATAACTAATACATGGCTGTAGAGGGTGAGTTTACAGGCCCCTCGTTAGCTCTGAGAAGATTAAAACTCAGTATCACACTGATGGTAAGGGGGATGGGCGATGGTGCGGTTAAATACTAAGAACCTCATCGCATCTTCAGTCTCATCTAGAGTCAAGCTCTAGTTCATGGCTGCCGCTCGCTACCCCCTTGCTGTCATTATTTCTAGGTTTATTAAGCTGGCCATTGCTACCATGATGCGCCTTTGATGTGTCAATCTGAATGCTCAAAGTAGTTAAAACACTAGGGCCCTCGGACCGAACCATTTCATCCTGCATTGGTCGGGAGAGCAGCAGTTGAGAATTACAAAGATCACTTCCCTACAGAGGCGAAATCTTCCATTATGTTTTCATGGCAAAAGATGAGTAAAGAGGGGATTGGTTTTCACCATCAGTTGCGAATTTTCTGCTTCCATGTCTTCACAGTCTTTCTTGAGCTGGTCGAGTTCTGATCTGAGTGCGCTATTAACGGCGGTGAGGTCAGTAACCTTCTGGGCCAGCTCCTCACATTCTTGCTGGGTAGTATAACAAGAATACGAGATCAATCAGTACACTGTTTTCCTCCAAAAGAGAATCAGCACAATGTGGAAACCAAGTGCATAAAAAAAAAATCCGGCTGCAAGTATCACACTAAATTTTATATCATTGACTAGATACAAGTTTTTTATTTTCATTTGTTGTCCTAGAAAATCGCATATAGACTTCACCTTAGTTGCCAAAACTGGATGTGCAGATTAATTTTGCATCAGTTCCTCAAAAATAATTAGAGGGGCAGGTAGGTCATAGGCACACTCAACCCCCCATGGTAATCAACCCAAGTATATCAGGCAGCATTGCTCAAAAGGCAGCGCAAATTATTTGCCAATTCAAATTTTGTCCAAGATGATCATGCCCAAAACTTTCAGAGATTGCTTACCTTTTTTTTTAAGGAAGTCATTGCTTACATTTGTGAAACCATAAAAAAAACTGGGTAGTACGGTGGATGAGAGACCTACTTGAGGACCTTCCGAGATGATCAGGCCAATGGTGCCTGTTTCAGACATTATGAACGGCATAGCCATATCCGCAGCATTCTCGTGTGGATTTTAACTTAATAGGGAATTTTTTTTAACTTAATAGGGAATTTTACACTCAACAACAAAGTTGAATAATCATTTTCTACCCATTGTTCTCGGTTTCTAGTGCCACACAACATATTTGACCAAGTTTACTTGTACTACCATTCACGAGCAAAGAAACAACACGACAATAAATAAGAACAGAAACCATTGCATAAAGTCATTTCCCTCAACATAAACATGAAATTATTCATCTTTATTACTGACAGTACCTGCTTGCGTAGTCTTGATCTCCTTGCAGAATCCCTGTTAGATTGTTTTCTTCTCTCCCTCTTGAATTCCCGTTCATCCTGCTAAAACAAGGATAGTTAATCTTACAGAACATGGCAACAGTGGTAAACGAATATGCTATTTACACCAAGACTACTGGTCATTCATGATACCTGCCATTGTACACTTCCATACAGGAAAACCATACCATTTGAGACAAAACGCCGGTACGCTGGGAAGGCGCCTCAGCATTCACCTCCCCCTGTCCCGAGGGCACCGCTGCGGATGGAGAATTGCTCCAAAGATTCACCCCAATATTCAAGTTTGGTGTGGCACTGGGAAATGCTGCCCTCCCAGGTGCCGAAACCGAAAGCTTCGATGCAGACCTCCCCCTGGCCTCGAGTGGCGACTCAGCTGCAGCATTTTCATCGCCGGACTTCCTCCCCTTCACAGACGGTGAGCCCTGGACAAAATAAGAACATCTGAATCAACCAAAACCACCAAAGCGTTGCTAAGAAATAGCTTAATGTAGGCAATGCCTTCTGATCGGCATCAGCATCTCCCTTATCCGATGACTCCTCGCTCCCGCCATCACCACTGTGCACACCGCATCAGTTAATTTCAGCTCAATCCACCCAACCAAACAGACAAGCAAGCAAAGCAGCACACACTTGCAAGCGCAAAACCAAACAGTACCTCCCGGAAGCGTCCTCGCCGGAAGGGGAACCGGAGCTCTTCCTCTTGCCCTTCCCTTCCGTCACCGCCGCCGCAGTCGCGGCGGCCTCACCAGCCATGTGAGGCACACCCTGCACAGAACCGAACCCATCAAACAATTTCACACATCATCAGCACTCCCACCTCACTACCGAATGGTCTGGTTCCCACTTCAACCACAACCAGATTTTACTGCACCAAAATTTACACGAGAGGGGGGTCTCGGCATTCACCGCGGCCATGGACGCGTGCGCATAGTACGCGGGGTGGTACACGGGGAACGGCACTGGCGCGCCGTACGCCGCCGCCATCAGGTGCTGCATCCCACAATGAAAGTGAAGCCATAATTAGAGCTCTCATCCCCACCACCACCACCACCACCGCAACAGAAGGAAAAGCGTGTACCTGCGGCGGGGGCCACGCGTAGGGGTGGCCAGCGGCGGCGTAGTACGCCTGCATCGTTGAGGCCCACTCCACGTGCGCCTGCGGCGCCGCCGGCGTAGCCGCGGCGGACGGGTCGATGGGGGCACCGTTCGTCGGCCAGTCGTCGTCGGACGCGACCATGGCGAGCGCACGCGAGCGAGAGTGAGAGAGAGATCGATATGTAGGAAGCTGTAGCAGGCAGCCGAGTTGGAGGGGGAGGTGAGGGTACCGCGGAGGAGCACACGCAGGCGCAGTAGCTGCTGCGGCTCGGGCAAGCCAGGAGGTGGCGGTGCGTTGTTTGGTGTGGGGCCCGCGTGTGCAGGCCAGAGGGATGACACGTGGATGGCCGTGCGGCGAGCGGCCCACGTGTCCGTGAAGTGGCACGCGGGTAGTGTACGAAAGCACGAGGTGGTTTAGTTGGTCGTGGGGCCGCTGTGTTAGTGACCGTGTTCGTAGTAGGAAGCGGTAGGGCTCTGCTGATCTGAGAGGACGCGGCACTGAGGCACTGACTCTGTGGGCCGGGCTAGTTATGGACCACCTTATATAGATGTGGGTTAGCTACCTGGAATGGGCCAACCCGTCGTTGTTTTGCCTGGGCTGCAAAAGCTCCCATGTGGGGTTTGGCCATTTGGTCCTATTCAAGCATTTGTTATTTTACGCTTGCACATCTCATTCTATCCCCTGAAACAAAGCTCACTATTTTATGTCTCATTAGATCCAGCGACTGCAACTACTACTCTTGTTGCAGCATTATGGTGATTACAGATTAAGAGAAAATATCCACCGTGCCTTGAAAAGCGTTTAAATTATACTACAGAAAGATGGGGGACTGAAGATAAATTCGTGATCTCACAAAATTTCTAGTGCAACGTACTTATGTGTGGTGTTCATGCATCGGTGTGTGCATCTTTCTTGTAATTCAAAAAAGGAGTTTGTACTAGATATGTAGATGGGTAGTCAATAGCCCTATTCCCTGTCTTTTCAGCGATTTTTGGTTTATCTCAGCAATCACTATTTATTAGACTAATAAGCTATAGCAAAAAGGCATAAGTGACAGTCTAAAAGAACAGGCCAAATAATACTTGAAAGTAGTAGTGTGTCAAGAATACCTCTTGGAATCCTCTTGAATATGCTCGGGTCAGCAATGTCTAAAGAGGCAAGAAAATTGACGATTTGCTTCAAAGTTGACATGCCATCGATAAAATACCCTCCATTACATAGTAACGGATAAAATATCCTAAAGTCCGTGTGTCAATGGATCATTAGCCCCTTTTGCATTTTAAATCAATTCTCTGAATCATTTTCTCCCTATATGACTAAAAGGCCCCTCATCTTCCTTCAACTCCCCTTCTCCCTTCTCAGATCCACCTCTGCCTCGCAGTCGGTGACCATCGTGCCCTCTCCTTCAACGAGCCACTAGCGTGGTGGATGGAGTTCCTCTCAGGCATCGACAGTGACCACGGCTAGTCCACACGCCGACGGGAGCTCCCTTAGCCCTCGCCTTCCCCCGACAATAGGCACATGGCGAGGAGCAGTGTGAGCGGCAACACCATGAATAGGAGTCAGGCTTGGTCGGTGCGGGCCAGAAATAGGGGAGGTTGGTGGCGATGTATCTAACAGTGGAACCATCCGAGCGATGGGTCGGAGAGTAGGAGAGAGATGATATAGGGTTGGTGACATGGTTGGTGATGAAGGAGAATAGCCGAGGAGCCCTGGCATCGTTGGCAGTGTTGTAGGGCCATCGAGCATAAGGGCGACGGTGCCCCGGCGAGAACAACGACCGAGGAAGATGTCAAAGAGCATCAGTGGGAGGTAAGAAAGCCATATATGTGCTCGGATTTGGAGGAGATTGATTGCAATGCCCTGGAGCTGTGCACAACAAGCTTGCCGGTGACGTCCATGGTGGTGGAGCTGGTCGAGGGAAATTGAGACAGAGGGATGGATCAGCTTGGGTCATAATGAGATGAGGATGGTGAGGGAACAACCAATTTGAGAAAAAAGAACGATAGTAGGGAGGAATTTTGGAGGATGGCCAACATCGGGACGAAGCCACATGAAGACCTTAACGGTGGCATGGAAGAATGTGAAGTGGACACAGCTGCTCTGCAGCTTCTGAGGATGAAGGAGTGGAATGAGAGGAGGGGCAGAAAAGCGAGGCAGTGACAGAATCGTTCTTACCTTAATGATAGCCGAATTTAGAGAAAGGGGGAGAAGGGAGAAGAAGCCAGGGTAAGACAATCATTTCACATGAGGTTTAGGAGGTCAGGGAATAAAAAAGCATTAAAAACATCAAAAGAAAAGCAAATAATTAATTGTCTTATCAATTTTTGAGTATTTTATTCGTTACTATATAACGGAAGGTATTTTATAGATCTCTTTACTTTAGGACAAACGTCCAATTTTTCCCCTAAAGGGCCGGATGATTTGATTAGGATGATGCCGAAGGGAGGTCACTGCGAACAAGAACAGCAAAACTACAAGTCGACACCCGAGGCCCAAGGGTCACGACGACACGCGAGGAGAACGCTTCCAAGACAAGCAGCAGCAGGCCACGTCGCTCCCTCGTATTCGTTGTGCTCGTGCACGTCAGTTTCCAGTCCTGGCCAGCTGGCCCCCCTCCTCAGCCGTTGACTCGTTGCTTCCTTCGATTTCCATCTCCTCACGGTCCGCTCGATCCGAAGCAGGACAGGCGAACAACCGGGGTCCGGGGAGAAAAGAAGGAGAGAAATAAGGGAAGGGAAAAGTTACCGCAACTGCATGCTGCGGCGGTTCTTGGGGATCTCGCGCTCTACGAGGCCGCGCAAGGCTCTGCTCCTCCCTCTCTTCCGACATGACGTGAGTTCTTGATTGTTTCTTGCGAAGATTATTTCTTCTAGGCTTTCTGGGCCCTCTGATTCGAGGATTAATTCTTGTAAAGATGATTTCTTGTTGGTTCTCGCCCTGAAAAATGCTTGCTTTCGAGCTGTGTAGCGTACATGCTTCGTGCCCTGGGAGCCAATTAGCAACAGTTGGTTGATGCTGTTGATTCCCTCCCGACTTTGGCGAAAGGAGAGATTTTTTTTTTGTTTTACTGGTTTTAGGGGCTATCTAATCGAATGAGTTGGTCCTAGGTAAGGTGGAATTGGATTCGTCTCTGGCCTCGAGCGGATCAGATTCTTTAGCCGGTCAAAGCAAACATAGATGTGCATTTGAACAATGCCTTTGGGTTGGGTCTTGGGTGTCCTATATTCCGGGAATATTCATGCTCATGTTTGGGCAGTTTGGCTTGCATTTGCGTAAATCAAACCGGAGTATTCAAGTTTTTGGTTTTGCTGAAGTTGGAAATCGGAGTCTTTGTACTTATTGAGTAACGAGGAGTGCTTCCTTGCTCCACGAAATGAAACCGCACAGATCTTTTAGCACCTGTGAGACTGTGAATCTATAATTACCGTATGCTAGAGATTTATGCATCTTTTAGTGGAACATAAAAGCATTTCCCAGTCATACAGTTACCGTTGAGGGGATATCCAGTTCTTTTGCATGAAAGAGGGGAACAATAATCTGGGCCTGTTCTTTTTGGCTGCGGCTTGTGGCTTTTGGCTGCGGCTTGTGACTTTTGGGCTGTTAGTGCTAGAGATTACAGAGTAACAGAAACTCACGTGCATTTTTTGCCAATATAAATGAAATCAGTAAAGTATGTACTACAATTAATTAGTAGACTCTATCTTAAAAAATAATCCGTTTAAAAGCTAGTTACTGTAGAAAAGCCGAAAAACAGCTTTTAAAAGTTGAAAAGAACAGGGCCTCTTTCTACTCTTCCATTGTTCCCTTTTCTTTTGCATGCTAAAAGTTAAAGAGAATCTCATGGGCTCATGGCACCATCAAGACTGACTAAAAGGAAGTCAGAATCTTTTCACAGTGATCACCAGGTTATCCAGCAATCAGCATGCAACTGGCTTGTTAACTAGGTCCCCAAGTTTCAGTTTCATGTCAGCAACTCAATTAGAAGCTAATTAATATAGCACTTGAAATCCTCTGCTCTTTTGCAGTTTCATCTGGAAAGCTTTGAATTTTCCTTATCACACACTTGCCCTTTTGTGGCAATTCACTAAGTGTTCATTTGTGTGTGTCTTTTGTCTTGTCTTTTTATGCATAAAATGTTGGATTTAACCATGTCGCACCTAGTCGTTAACTAAGTTAGTGCGTGCGTTGTGAATTAGTGCGTGCATTAGTGCGTGCGTTTTGTAACTTCATGAATGTTATGAATAGTTCGGACGTGGGAGACGCGTCATGAAGAGTTGGACGTGGTGGGTGTGTCGGGTCAATTATTTCTTTTTCGCAGTATAAAAGATCAACGGAGAAAACGCCGCAAACCAATTCCGGGTGGCACAAAAACACTGTTGTCTCATGAGTTCACTGTTCTCCAGCGAGTCCAGCCATCCGCGAGTGTCGAGTTTTTGTGATCGTCACTCGCTTCGAGTACGTAGCTCGCTTTGAATACGTTTCCTTCGTGGTCGTAGCTTACTTCGAGTACAGTTCCTTCGTGGTCGTAACTCACTTCGAGGACGAGTTACTTCATAGTCTTATAGTACTGTTCACCGAGTATTGTAGCAGAGTATTGTTCTACGACTACTGTAGTAGAGTATTGTTCATCCGAGCAGTTCATTTGAGTACTTACGGTCGAAGTCTTCCGAGTACTCACGGTCAAAGCTTCTGAGCACTAACGGTCGAAGTCTTCCGACCACGTTGTGTGCTCCGACTTGCCGTAACATAAAATAAGTCCGAAACAGGAAAAAAAAGACAAAGAATGCTTCTAGGTCTTATGCCTATCGTTCATTCCTGTGTATTATGCATGTGATTAAATTATTTTGAAACACAGTTTAATATTCATCACTAATGCAGCTCTTTTGCATCTATCTCCCACCTCTCAAAAGTCAAAACATACCGTGCACATGCAGAACATTCTAGATCAATATAGATCCATACCAAGGAGTGAATGCACGTTAAATTAGCTTGAACTGAATAGATTGAAACATGTTTTATTTCACACAAATATCCCCAGGATTCCAGGAGTATCATGTGGCATTCACTGAAATATAGAAGAAACTTACCTTGCTCTGCTGATGTAAGCATTCTCTAAATTTTTTCCTTCTTGCAGGGCAAAGAAGATAGTATTTGGTTTCTCCATTTCTCTTATCCTCATCAACCTGGCTTCCATAATGGAGCGGGCTGATGAGAATCTCCTCCCAGCTGTTTACAAGGAAGTCAGTGCTGCCTTCAATGCTGGTCCTACTGATCTGGGGTACCTTACGTTTCTAATGAACTTTCTGAAGTCCATAGGATCTCCCTTGGCAGGTGTCCTTGCTCTTCAGTATGATCGCCCTGCAGTTCTTGCGATTGGGACTTTCTTGTGGGCTGTATCAACGGGGGCTGTTGGTGTCAGCCAGTATTTTCAGCAGGTTGCATTCTGGAGAGCTGTAAATGGTCTTGGACTTGCCATTGTCATACCGTCACTTCAATCCTTCGTTGCTGACAGCTATAAAGATGGCACACGTGGCGTGGGATTTGGTTTATTAAGCCTTATCGGTTCAATAGGTGGTATAGGAGGAAGTATTTTAGCAACAGTCATGGCTGGTAGGGATTATTGGGGATTGCCAGGATGGCGATTTGCATTTATTATGGTTGCATTTGCGAGCTTGTTGATTGGGCTTCTTGTCTACTTTTACACTGTTGATCCTAGGAAAACGTCTCCAAGCCATTTTGGTGATGATGAGGATCACGAGAGGTATGGTTTTCTTCTGAATTTAGAAAAGCTCTCCAATTGCCTTTTAATGGTTCAAAGGATAAATATTGCATTAGTTTTATCATGAATGCCTATGAACTTTCCCCTACTCAGAAATGAAGGCATAAGTAGTATTGTTGGCCATCAAGTATTGGTTTTTTTTCTATATCTTATATTATTCTTGAGGTTTTCTCATGAACATTCTCTCCTGAGTGGGAAATATATTGAACTAACTGAAGTGTACTATGTATTTGTTCTAAGCTGATGACCTGGATGACCATTCGAATCTACATTAACTTACCATACTCTCTATATCGGCAGTATGTGTCTGTTTGTTCTATAAACATAACATTGTAGTCTCATGTAAATGGCAGGTCGCATTTGGTCAGTAATGGTATTTTTCCTCCACAGTCCATCTGGAAGGATTCATGGATAGCAGCAAGATCTATTATGAAAGTGCGTACCTTTCAGATCATCGTCTTGCAAGGCATAGTTGGCTCATTGCCATGGACTGCTGTAGTTTTCTTCACAATGTGGTTTGAGCTCATTGGTATGAAAACAAATGGAGATTGTTTTTCAATATTGAAATCATAAGCATTCCTTCCTAAATGAACATTGATGCAGTCTTGAACCCTCTTAGGTTTTGACAACAGCAGCTCAGCAGGGCTAAACAGCTTGTTTGCCATCGGATGCGCCAGTGGATCATTTCTAGGTGGAGTAATAGCAGATCGCCTGTCAAGATACTATCCAGATTCTGCTCGCATCATGTGTGCTCAGTTCAGCGCCTTCATGGGTATCCCTTTCTCATGGATCCTCCTTACAGTCATTCCCCAGTCAGTTGATTACTGGTCTGCCTTCGCTTTCACGCTGTTCTTGATGGGAATTACCATAAGCTGGTGTGCTACATGCGCAAACAATCCCATGTTTGCAGAAGTAGTCCCTCCCAAGCACCGCACTATGATCTATGCCTTTGATCGTGCATTTGAGGGCTCATTCGCCTCACTTGCTGCTCCTGCTGTTGGCATGGTCACCGAGAAGATATATGGCTACAACCCGAAGACCGTCAATCTGGCAAATGGATCGGTGGTAGGGGCTTATGCGCTCTCGAGAGGGCTATTGACTATGATGATTGTTCCTTTTGGTCTGTGCTGCTTATTTTACAGCCCACTGTACTTTGTGTTCAAGCGTGATCGAGATAATGCTAGATTGGCCAGCAGCAAGGAGCAGGAGCTTATATGAATATGAAATGCTTGGTCATCTCATTTGGGGTGTGCAGCAACCACAGCCATCAGTTTAACTTCGTTTCTTTTGTCTGGTTATTACCAGTTTCTGGCTTTAGTTGCAAATTTCCTTAATGCCACGAACCAACACTTTCAGTTTGGTGTTGAAATGGTGGAGCTGAGAAAATTGAAGTTCCACCTTCTTCAGGCAGATGGAATACACGATGATTCGTTGTATAATCTTCTTTTAGTTTTGTGTAGATAAATAAATGGCAATTACCATGTTAAGTCTTAATACCTATTTGCCAAGATAATTTTTTTTCCTGTCTGTACTCTGTAAACCTGAACTTAACCAAGAGGTATCCTATTTGCAGAAGATTTGCATTGGTTAACTTTGTGCATGATTCAGAGAACTGCGAGGCCTTTTCTGAAAAGTAACAGGCAAACATTTCTCACTTTGCCCCTCTCCTCCCGGGACTTCGACCTTCGTCTCCGCAGTCTACTCGAGTCTGCGAGTGCTACCCTTCCGATCACCACCTCGGCTTCCTCGCGGAGGCAAACCCATGGCCCCGAATCCAAAATGCCTCGCCTCCTGGTCTTCCTCTCCGCCCTCCTCTTCGTGCCTCGCGCATTCGGCGACGCAGGCGGCGAGAGGCCCCGCGGCCGTCGCCTGCTGTCGCTGGTGGACGGCCTCTCCGCGAATCGACGCAATCGGGGTTCCTCGCCTCCCTCCGGGCGCGCGGGTTTGATCTGGAATTGAAGCTCGCGGACTTCCTACGCTTTTTCTCTGGGCCCCGCGGCGTCCGGCACGGAAGCAACTGAACTGATACACCCGAGAACGCGTCAGAAATAACGGAGTTACAGAGTACTTGTTCTGTCCTACTTGCGCCTACCAGCATTCTCAGAGCTTTTTCTCTCTCCAATCCCAGAACTGATATGCGCACCAAGCGTCGTAGTACCAGCATCATATCAGAGCAGTAACAGGCTCTGATGTACAGGATCATGACCCTAATAATTTCACGACACTTGTATATATATTACGCTACAAACAGTTTTACTTACAAGCTGGTAAACATAGAGCTTCTGCTACTCCTCGCCGGCCTCTTTTTCGGTATATGCTGCTGAATCGATGATACAGACCCAACACAGACGCTATCTTTACAAAGCCAAGAATTGTCGCTGATTTACAGTGTAGAGGGGAAAAAACAGAAATCGAAAAATCTGCGACCAAACCAGCACGGCACAACAAAGGAAAGAATGCTCAGTAGCCACCCACACTCAAGATACCAGCGTCATTATTTTTCTGTATCGTCGCTGATGGATCCGTCCTTTCGAAGCTTCAGACTGAGGTTGCTGAACCTCTGCCTCGAGTACTGCCTAGATGCCTTCCTCCAGTCAGTTCCGGCCTTCATCATGGCGGCAAACTCGTCGTAGCTTATTTTCCCATCCTGAGAAATCCAAAGATCACGTCACACCTTGTTGTTAGGATTGACCCTATCGATTAGTCTTGTATCAAGGGGAATTTGAACAAGTCATACGGTCTAATTTCAAATACCAATTGCATTACATCATGTTATTCAATTAAGCTAACCTTGTCTGGTTGGTATGCCGTTTATTTTATAATTTCGAATTAGACTATCCTTCTCTGCCGGGTATGCCATGTATTTTATAACATTGTTGGTGCAATGAATGATATCAATCACCAGTCATTTAGTTAATTAAAGCCATGCTTGCAAGTTGCAATATTTGAACCCTGGCCGCCCCGTGGTCATGCATGTGGTACTGTTTCAGAAACTTATATTCAAAGCAGTTTTCAGCAGTAGTTTGCTTTCAATTACGTTTCTGGTAGTTCAGTCATTAGCATATGGTCCAAGAAAGATGTTTGACGATTTAGTGGGCTGTGAAGGTAAGATTGAGCTGACCTTATCTGTATCTACATCATGGATGATGCCATTGATGATGTCTTCATCATTTCCCTCCAATTCATCACTCAAAGCCTCCCTAAGCTCTTCAATTTCTATGTATCCACTCCTGTTCTGGTCAAAGTATGAGAAAGCCTTTTGGATATGTTCATCATTGCCTATTTTTCTCACATGGATAGACACTGCAACAAATTCTCCATAATCTAGGGTCCCATTTTTATCAACATCAGCCTGCAAAGCAGTGAAAGTAAC